>DVXP01000494.1:0-20036 GCA_018235645.1 Junonia grisea | reverse complement strand
GAACCCTTATAGTTTCGCCATGTCCGTCTGTCTGTCTGTCTGTCTGTCTGTCCGCGGCTTTGCTCCGAGACCCTTAACACCAGAAAGCTGAGATTTGGTATGAGTATACATATGCATTACGCCGAGAAAGTCGTACAATAAAATCTTTAAAAAAATTTTTTTTCGTGGTGTCTTTCCCTGTGTGTAAAGTGACCAAACATTTTTTTCTCATTTATCCCATGTTGTGGGGTATCGTTGGATAGGTCTTTTGAAAACACTATAGGTGTGGGAAAATCATTTTTCGGAACGAGTAACTGTTTCTGAAATATAAAGCTTTTAAGTGTCAATTTTTCTTAGAGTCAAGTGTCCCCCCCTCTACCCACTAAACTGTTGCTTCTAAAAATATGAAAAAATTCATGATATTAGAACATATAGTGAATTTAAAAGGAAAATGGTCACGACTACCTGGGCTTTTATAGTTATCGAGTTATAGCTGATTAAAGTAAAAAGAAATATTTCACACAAATTTCATTGAACATTGTTAAGATAAACATGTTAGCTGTTAAGAAATAACTTAATTTTAAAGATTATACATGTTAATGAATGTCTGCATTATGATGGAAACTACGGAGCCCTTCGTGTGCATGGCTCGACACGCTCTTGGCCAATTATTGAATATTTTGGATTTAGTAAACCAAAAAGAAGCTAATCACCGGGTGTATAGTGGTTCAATATGAAACGAACAAAAAATCAATCGGCAGCAAATTAGGGATAAAAAAGAGGACAGGATGTTAGGGAAGTAATGATGCCGACGTTTCCAGCGCACTTGTTAATAGTACGAATACAAATCGCAGCCATATTACATTGCATACCGATTTTCTATGCTCGCGGTTCTGCCAGTCTATATGCAAGATTAATTGGCTACAGCGAGGCTTTACGGCAATAATGTTGCATCATGTTTAGTCACGCAGTACAGCGCGGTCAGGCCTCGATGGCAGATTAGCGCATCACTCGCGAGCGCGATGCAGCACGCGCCGGATTACGCGATTAGATGAGTCCGCAAGTGCAAAAACAGTCTATCTGCAGAGTTTAAATTTTTACATATGTACACAAAATTCAAACTGTTCTAGCTCTCAGATTGCTTCAAAAAGTAGTAATGCAATTAAAGTTTCTTCATTACCATCCTATAATAATTGATCAAGAAAATATTGTTAAGTCGTTTTGCGTGCAAAGACAACATGCTGTTTTTTAATATTTGTTAGGCTGTACTCTCATGCTGTCCAAGTTCAGAGCTGAAGCTGAATTTGTTACTGTAATAATCGCGTGAAAGAGCGGCCTGTGTATTGTTATGAATAATTGTAATTAGTTAATGCAAATCGTTCTTCCTGCAATTATTTGAGATGAAGATAGAGCAGGCAGAGGAAGCTTATTAGCAATATGTTTTTACGGAAATTATTTATGTTACATCTTTAAACGAACAATTCTTGTATATTTATAGATACTGGTGAACTTGATAACGGCATTAATGAATGCGCTGAAGTTTGTTATGTAACGGTTTTGGGACGCGAATACTCGATATAGCCGGTCTTACGTCCGGGAAAACCCATTTTTTGAGTTTTCAATTTTTTTTCTCAATTAAATAGAGGTCCGAGCAAAGCTCGATCGGCCACATGCTATCACTGAATCACATTAAAATTTAAGATCAATACAGGTTTATTTTTTACATTTTTATTAACTTAAGAAAACATCCTAACTGTTCAACGAACCGTGTAATGAATAAGCGTGAAATAATTATTGTTATGAGGCATGAACAAGGGCCATCAATTCCTCGTCCATCGCTGAAGGTCTATTGTTCTGGCGCCATAACCGTTAACCTCGCGCGGACGCTCCGCTAATGAAATTATTTGAATCTAATTATCTGAATTGCCTAATCCCCAATTATCCCGGATGCTTTTATATACAGTTTTTCCGATACTAAAAGCCTGACTGTTTTTCCTAAGTATTCGTATAGACTTTTTTTGTATTAGTAAGAATGATTTGGTAATTGCTTGTATTATGCATAATTGCATACTAGAATGTATGAATACATTAAAATATTTTCCTGAATACTAGAGCTTACTAATACGAATTTTTTAAGTTTCATCCATAGGCTCATTTGTGTCTGTGCCCTTACGCTTATACTTTTAAAACTCGTCTTCTCAATTCATTAGGGTAATTGCCTTGAATATGTGCCGTATACGTACATAGGTATTGAAGTAAACAGTTGGTAAAGTTCACATAAGCTATGACTAAAATGTTTCACATCTGTGTATCTCATATTCTTTGGTACATACGAGTATGTATAATTATATAAGTCGAAACGTTGCATATGTCAAACAGTGTATATTATTGTAGGTACACTAGGAAATAAATCGTGAACTAGTTAGTGTCTTTCATTATTCTCAACTCACAAGCCCAGTATAGGTATGATGCGCGGTGTGTGATACAAGGTAAAACATAATAACGTCCGCAACTCAGTTGTCACACATGTATTACGCACACAATATACACAGAAACACAAAGTCAAAAGGTAATAGTGAGTACGGAAGAAATTTACAGTTCTGAGAGTACAAGTAATAACATAAAACACAGAAACTAAGACGTAAAAAATAAAAACAGTGAAGGCTAGTAACAAATAAACGAATCGCATCGAGTGTGTGACATCGACTAACTTCGTACGTATTTGTACCCGGCTTACAAAATTATTACGTGGTGGCGGGTATACGCGGAACAAAAGCGTCGCTCGGCCGCTCCGCCGCATACTACGGGTTTCGCCCGAGTATGCCTGTGAATTAATGTTTAATGTTATGATAATAAAATAAATATATGAAATATAATGTTGATGTGTATTGTGTATGTATATTATATTATTACATAAATACATATTGAATAAAATATTATATTTGTGTAATTGTGGAGTGTAATAAATAAATATTATAAATTAATAAACTAATTATGAATATATTAATAATTCGCCTACATTGCATAAAAAAACAAATCTAAATAAATCAGGAAAATAAATTAAAATAGGTTGAATATAAAAAGGTTATAATTATAAAGGTTTATTTTTATACTGTTATATGCATTAAATAGATTAAAAAAAAATCATTATTATGACAATGTCTTAACAGTGACAGTCTTTAGAATAGTTTATTATTATTTTAATTTTTTTATTAATTAATTTTAAATTGTGATGTTATTAGATAAATTCACCAGATTATTTTCAACAAAGCTCATTAACAATGGTTAGCTATGAAAACAATAATTTTTCTTTTAATCACTCTTGACTAAGTTAGTTCTTTTTGCTTTAGAGACTTTTACTTTTTACATTACATACAATAACG
Source organism: Junonia grisea (assembly GCA_018235645.1). NCBI lineage: Eukaryota > Metazoa > Arthropoda > Insecta > Lepidoptera > Nymphalidae > Junonia > Junonia grisea. Next base: position 16,674 of record DVXP01000494.1, on the reverse strand, counting down.
AAAAGAATAATATTATAAATTGACCACTAACTTGCCAAGTTTTCTTTAATATAGTCATTGATATATTCTCTATATTTCAACTTTAAGCATATAGTGTGGAACTTGAAAAATCATTACGAAGTGACAGTTGGATACATAATCTGTCTCCATATGAAGAATTGGAAAATGTTGCAAAGGCGGATTTCGCGAAACTAGACAAGAAATGGCGGGAAGGAAACGCGAAAACTTCATTCACATACCTTTTACTTGATCCGAGGGTGACGGCCAACCTGCCTGCCAAAGCCGGGAAACAAGATCCTTATTCATCGTGGAGTACCTTCATAAAAGCGATATTTTATGTTGGAAAAGGTAATATATTTTAATATTTCAACTCAAAATGTTTATGTATCTGTGCACATTTCAATTTTGTAGCTTTTTTAACATAATTATACATACTTAAAAATGCAGATAAAAAAAATGTACGTTGAAAGTAAATACATATTAGAAAATATGATTATGCTCCATTTTAATTACTCTAGATTTTTTGAAGTTGTTATTTTTAAAATGCATTTAAAGTGGCCTATGGATATACAACAAGTGTTGCCATTGTTTGTCTAGCTTCATAAGCATAGATTTAAGATCTATTCTGTAATCTTTTTCGCTACTACAAACTACTTAACAAACATCATAATTAATTTCAGGTAAACGCTCAAGACCTTACGCTCACCTATACCAAGCTCAAACGATTTGGAAGCAAAACTTCAAGCAGTCTGGTGATAAGAAAGTCCAACACATCCTCGACATATGGTCAGACAAAGTGGGAGTTATATGTCTGCATGTATTTCAAAACGTCATCCCCGCTGAGGCGTACACATACGAAACAGCCATGATTGATGTCATCGGCTTACAGAATTTAAAGAATTTGAAGACTGGTAATTATTATGGCGTGGCCTCATCGTGGCCGCATAGGGAACGCCGCATGCTAGGGTTGTATCTTTTGTATAAAGCCATGCTTATATTTCTCTATGAGGGTGAAAGACAATTGAGACCTGACGATATTTAGACTGATATTTAATTATTACCTTTAAATTATTTTATACTTAGCTACCTTGTATTCTTGAGACCAAATACTTAAGCAGAGTTTACATTTTTAATAGAATATTTTTGTAGAACAATTATAAAAATTAATAACGGGACCAAGTTAAATGAAATAACAAATTTGTTGCATAGCTGTGTACCAGCTTTGCATATGTATGATAGATATAGAAAAATTTTTTTGTGATAGATTTAATTTTAAAATTTGGTTACTTCTGTAAAACTATTTAGAATTCTTAGAAGTAGAATTGTGGAACAAGTATAATTTTAATTTACTATATGCTTCCATTGATGTAAGCTCAGCTTGGGTTTAATATGTAACAATACACGTAACAATCTTGCCAAACCTATATTTTGTACCTTTTATACTTCAACAAATAATAGCCAAAGAACGATATGACTGTATTCATAAAAATTGTATTTTTATATTGATTTTTCATAATTTGTACACTATTCTTTATAGAATGTACTATTTTGATCAGTATTTTTTGTAATTAACGTATTAACTTAATAATAAGCTTTATGAATTAATTTACTAATAATGACTTTCGTATTTTACTATGTTACCACATACTCTCTAATTTTATTAAATTATTCCTTAAGTTATCGATTTAAGATCTCAAAATTAATTATGTAATTTGTACCCTTTTACCTTTTATAATTGGATTCTTGTAAAAATACCTAACTTTTAAATTTTCTAATTGTTAATAATATTAACCTACTAACGATTGTTCCTAGTCAATTTACATTATGCATAATTATTGCAATTTTATAAAATGTACATTTATTTAGGGACTAAGGAAATAAAACATTATTAAGAAATAATTTATCTTTATTATTCCTTTTTTTTAACGTCTCGAATTCTTTTCTAAGAAATCAAAGTTGGCTTTACTTACATCGAAAAAATACACAAATGATATATCGATACTATAATACAACAACGTGTTGCTTACCAAGTCACTGGTACGATACAAAATAATGAAAGCGTAATGAGCCGCGACATCGCGTCGATCGATATAAAATAATCGTCAGTCTATCAACGCACTAGCGCTGGACAAAAACATGTCAGCGTGCCTTTGTTATCATATACATAAAAATAAACATTTCTCTAAGGATTTGCTCTCTATCATTCAGCAAATCTAAACGAAAACATATGCTGTAGTCTCTTATAAAAATAGAAGTTCGAATATCAATTAAACATGCCCAAATATTGTTCGTCTTCCGAAACGTATGAAAGATAAACCGGAATTTTATATTCTATTTCCAATAATGCCCTTGGATATTTTGTACATTACTCTTTGTAAATATACCTCGAGTTAAAATGTTCAATAATAGATACAATTCTATGTATTGCAGAGTTTAAATAATTCCGAAAATATAATTTTAGGCTCAACTGAAGTTTAAATAAAGAAAAGTTTAATTGATTTTTTTTTTACTGAGAAACAGTGGCATTCACTACATTAAACGATAAATCTTACTATCGATGTTTAAAATTCTTTATAGAATTTTATTTACTAAATGAAAACACTTAGGCCCCACAATTTATACAAATCTCAGTTTTAATTTCTGAAACAGGTACACGCGTACATTGACTAACCTCGTTAAACAATACAGAATCACTACATATAATATTTGTCATCTATGTGTTACAGAGGTCACTACTTATGTTGAAATGCGATCAATCGAAGTGCCTCTCACTCGACTATAAATACACTCGGGTAATTACTTAAAATACATAACACTTATGTGCTGATACTAGAGCGACGATCGGCCTCAGTGGTCTGTTACAGAGAGGAAGTGTCGAAATGCAAACACAATTACAGTACAGCCGTCTTAAAACTTTCGACTGGAAGACTATTTTTTTTGTTTAAATTAATACAATCGTGTCCTATCAAACGATACGTTAACACAAAATAATGTTACATTAATTAAAATGCAGCTCTTAACTACAGTGCAGTACAGAAAGGTACGGAAACGCTAATCCCTTGTATTTGTGAATATCGGACTATGAGATTTTTTTTATACATTTTATTCTTAAAAGCCAGACATACATACAGACGCACAGCGATATTCAAAACACTCCACGATTCTATAGAATGCTCTCTACATTATAAATAGTCGTTTCTCGCTAGTATCGAGACAGAATACGATTTGTGCACGCTACGACTCATATTGTTATGATGATCACATTGATGCCTTTAAACTTACACTATATTACTTAAATATCGAATAATCTTAAGTTTAATAAAACTAGATACGATCGATTTTGTTTTGTTGGAATGCTCTTTCATAAATAAAGATCTTAGTACACTGTATTCAAGATATCATTTTACGGGGCTTCAATCATCAGTACAATGCCCGGGACAATCGGAGAATTCGATGTTTTATATTACAATATTGATCAACATACTGGACACTAACAATAGTCACGTAATTTACATATAACGCTAATATGTACAGAACTAGTTTGTGCTTTCACTAGTTAATTACAAATGAAACATTTAATGGTGGAGACAGTTAAAAGTCCAAAATCCAATGTCCCTCCAACATTTACACGTTCACAACATCCACAGCGGAGTCCTGGAAACCACAACACACTTCAACTAAAACTCAGGTAACTATTAGTTCACATTCTATAACATTCAAAGCGCACGTCACATACACATTTGTGGGTTATGCGAGATCACAGTGTTTAATTATGGCTACTGGCATAGAGATAAAATCGATTCACTTTAGTCCACAGTTTATAAGTCTTCAAGTATCTCACGAGAGTCACAGTTTGTCACATCCGGTTATAGTTTCCACTATCGATTCTTCGATCGATAAAAACATCGATATCCTCACTCGGTCTATCTTTGGTCGACTCGCCTCTCGAAGTCGACGAAACGTTAGCGTCCGCTCCTGCACTTATCGTTTGCGTTTACTCATTTAGGCGGAGTCGGGAATGAGTTCACGACCGCCTGCGTACTCGCCAGTACGGCTGCCGCTGGAACACATAATCTTCTATTAAAGTCTCTTTCTGTTAGTAACTTTCAATATCCCGAATGACATCTTTCTACGGGGAAACGTTACACTTGCGCGGGGTTCGGCCGCTTTTCAGCCGAATGCTATCGCGCCCCTGCAACCAATGACACGTCAACATTAGCAGCGACCGGGATCGCGAGTGGGGTCGTGAGAAAGATGTATTCGAGAAAATAAGGGAAAATAATTCGCATATGCAAAACTATAAATATAAGCAACGAAAGCGTAAAGGAACAGAACAAACTTGTTAGTTTTTAGTTTAAACTTATTTTGTTATTGTGTAAATTGCAAAACAATCTTACACTATATACAAATACAAGATGCTAGTGGAGGTAACACACGTTACGTGAGCAACGTACCGGGGTAGGGCGGCGGGTAGAGCGGGTAGCCGAGGCCGACGTGCGTGTGGTGGTGCGTGTGCACGTGTCGCTGCGGCGGCGGCGAGCGCGGCGCCTCCTTGGGCGGCTCGGGGCGCGGCGGCTTGCCCTGCGGCGACTTGGCGTGCTCCTGCAGCTCGTGGATCTTGTGCGGCGGCGCGTGGCCGTGCGGCCCGTAGTACTGCGCGCCGTGGCCCGGCAGCAGCTCCAGCTTGGCGGGCGCGCCGGGCCGAGACAGGTCCTCGGGCGCGTGGTAGCGCGGCACGGTCCAGCCGCCGCCGAACCCGCCCACCAGCATGGGGCTCAGCGGCGCGCGGTACACCGGGTCGAACGGTAGCGCGCCGTAGTGCGGCGGCTGCATGTACGGTGGTAAGTAGTACTGGGACGTCGGCGGCGGCGGAGGACCCTGCGTTTCTGTCGTCGGCTTCTGACCTTCCTGTTTCACCTGAAAATATTATTCAGTTGTTATAGAAATGTTACATAATTAAAATTAAATTTCATTTAAATCTTCTTCTATAAGTAACATTTAAAACAAAAACTTTGTATTTCATTTTATAAAATATCTGCTAACAAAGGAATATAAAGTTTAGCATAAATAATTAACGTTTACAGATTCACAAAAGTAAATATTTCATTATTTTCATTAATATAATAATCCAGTAATATATCATTATTTTTTATTACTGTATTTAATTAATTTAAATATAAATTACTCCCACATACGAAGAAACTCACACTCATACACCTAATGCTATGTGTTAAAATACAATCACTTATCAAGCTCTCAATTTAAAACCATATCGAGAAAATAAAACTAAAAACAAACATACCTTAACCTCGTCCTTGGGCTTGTCGTCCTTGTCCTTGGGCTTGTGCGCGGGCTGCGGGCGCGGCGCGGGCGCGGGGCCGGGCGCGGGCGGCTTGTCGCCCTCCTTGCGCCGCTGCTCCAGGCTCATGTAGTATCTGCAACGTGTAGTATAGAATATAAGTAAAGCCGAAACGTAGAACAAGGTGTTTTGTTAGATTTTTGCTCTTAAAATATATGTACAGATGTCTTACTCAGATTATTCGCGTTTTCATATCTGGCGGATGAAATAATAGGACCCAATACTTAAGTTTGTCATGTGTTGAATTCGTTTAAAACAAGAAAAAACCTAAATTAATATAAATTTTACGTTACATAAATTCTGTATTCGCGGTATGAGTACAGAATCCACGAGAATTTGTATGAAATTATAGGGGATACCTTCCCACATATTTCGAAATTTTGGAACATACTTATCTGCATTGTCCCTATCCCTATATAAATTGCCATATAAATATATATCCATATAAATTGCCATTCCAAAGTCACGGTTTGATATTTAGTATTAACGGAATAAATCCCGGCAAAATAAAAGGTTTCACTGTTTACATTTTTATTAATTTGTCTCTAAAAATTTATAATAACGAACCTTCTCAATTCCTCCTCTCTCGCATGCGGTGGTCGCTGGAAGGCATAGGGTCCCATTTGTGCTTTCATCTCTATACTCTCCTTCAAGATCTGATGGTTTTCATTCGGCCGTGAAGGGTCCTTGCCATCCGAAGATCTAGGCTGTTTACTCTTGTCTAAAGGACTTGGAGTAGTCTTGGAACGATCTGACTCCTTGGACTTGTCGTCTAGGGGTGCTCCAGGGGGCGGCCCCGATTCCACGTTGTAGGGAAAATTCGGAACGTAGTTGTAGGGGTAGAAGTGGGGTGGTAGAACCTTCTGAGGGCCGCCTTCTGGTTTTCCATCCTGAAAAATGAAATTAAGGATTTGTTTAGATTTTTATCCAGCATAATTCTATTCTTATTCATATTTTTTAAGAATTTATTTAGTACCTTGAGGTCAGTCTTCGGGTCACCCTTGGAGAGGTCTTCCTTGCCTTTGTCGCTGGGCGGCGGAGCGCTCGCCGGGTGAGTCGGTGGTAGATACGGCGGCTGACCGTAATACTGTAACAAAGGAAATATAATTCTATCATTAATTTTATTTTATTATATCAAAAGCATTTACAATTATAGATCAAAAGGCTACGTTGTATATATTTTTGCTATTATAATTTTGATTTAAAAACAAATTTCTCGAGTCTCAAATGTAAGTATTCCGACACTTGAGATTCTCTTTGACATGCTATTTTACATTTTTGTTCATTACGTTCGCTAATTCTTTTAGGATTAATAATTCTAATAGAATTAGCCAACGGAAATTAATAATTCTAATATAATAAATTAGTGTTAGCAAAACGGAACAGAACGAAAAATACATATTAAATATTTCTTTATATTTAAACTTTAATATACCACTTACTCGTGCATATCAAAAGAGATTTCATATTAAAGCAATGAAGAATGAAGATCAATTTTACCTGGTGGTACACAGGGAAGGGTCGATGGCCCGCATCAGCATCAGCAGCGCCCTCAGTCGGCGCAGCATCATCCGATATGTCGGAGTAGGCCGGAGACCGCACCCCGGGCGTGGGGGACCGCCTCGCGCGACGCTTGCCCGGCGACTCGTCCGGCGGGGACTCGGTCGACTTCCTCTCGTCCGACGGCATCAGCGCTGAACGAGGCTTCACCTGAAATCGTGAGAACATCAGGTTATGTCACAAATTATTTGAATTCATCTCGTAGTATACCAATTAAGCGAGCACTCAAAATAATTAAACAGATAAATTGATTCAATTGGGTTGACTCTACAGCAATATTGTTTATTATTTATAGCACATGAATATTCAAATGAAATATTTTACCTTGAATTGTGTCAGCTGCGTCGTCGGCTGTAGCGTGGGGAGAGATTCGGGAGGCGGCGTGGCGGGCGCGGGAGGCGTCGGAGGGCGCTCGGCTTGCGGCTGCGGCTCCGGGGTCGTTGCGAACTCCTCGAACCGGGGCTGCGGTGGAGACTCGACTGCGTCGGTTTTCTCCGGAGATTTCTCTGGGGACTTATCGCTTTTTTCTTCGGGTGATTTTGTAGGGGTTGGAGATTTGACTGGAGTGGCGGGCGTCGCGGGCTCCGAGGGCGGTCGCGCCGGTGATGCGGGCTCTGCTGTCGGTTCCTCCAGCTCAGAGCTAGAGCCATCTTTGTCATCTTCATCTGGCGCCCCGTGTGCGTGCGATCGGTGGTATTTCAAGCCGTTCGCGTGCTTGTACTTCTTCGAGCAGTTGGGCTCCGGGCACTCCAATAACACTGGATCAGGCGGAGGTGACGAGGGAGTTGGAGGTGGACGTTTTGCTTTAGGTGTAGGAGGACGCTCCTCAGCATCAGAATTACGTTTTCTCTTAGAGTCTGGTCGGGGTGGAGTGAAGGGAGTCGGGGAAGGTAGAGCTCGTCGACCCTTAGCGCCGCCATTCCGCAGTTTACTATGTACAGAGGAGCGTGTCTCCGTAAAGTTTGTCATGTCAGTGGGTGCGGCACCTCGACCGCGTTTTGCTCGGCCTTTGGGTGTCCGTGCGTCTAACTCCTCCGTAGGGGAATCGCAAAATCTGTGAAGACACGAATTGTTCTTTGTAGATTCGCGAAATCGTTTAAATTAACAAATACAAAAATAATAGCAATTTTTATAAGGTTAAAAAAATTCCATGGTCGACTAACCGTGGCGGCGCCCAATCATGTCTCGTGCAGTCTAATAAAGTTCCAACGTAAGTCTTCCCCCGCCACGTCACATTCACGACTAAAACGCCTGCAATAATAAAAATAAAAACATTAAGGTAATGCTCGTATGAACAGATTAATAGTGTCGAAACTTTTAAATTGGGGTCGACAAGGGCAAAATGGATGCAGTTGAGTTATTGGCGAAGCGATCCAATTTGTCACGAGGGCGCTCATTTGCATAGTGCGAGGGGCGCGCGGCGTGCGGCGACCCGGCGCTCCAGGAACGTGACTTCAGCCGCATATTTAGAAACGCTCGCGTTACCCTAAACCACCCTCGCTTATCACACTCGCGTGCTAACTTATGCAAATTTAATTAATCAATTTAATCCCGTTCTACACGGTTCGTATAAAACTTTTCCACCAGATTATTTGCTGTTTTTACGTTTTATATAAACGACTATACTGTTTTTATTCACGAGCCCGTAGTTTGTGAGTTGGTAAGCGTGTTAATCCATTTGTCCGCAAAAGTTGCTCGAGTGTAGAATAAACAAATTGCGATGAAAATAGGGGCAGCTAGCAAATCCCTTTTAATCCATGGGGAGTTATTTTTTCCACACGCGTTTGAGAATATAACAAACAAATCTGCTAAATATTTTTCAAACAAAAGGTGACACTACCAAACTGAAGTCTAACAACTACTGTACTAAGATTTTTTAATAAAAATACACTAAAAAATCAGATAGAAAATAAAATTACACACTAAACATAGGCACGTACCAACTAAATTACCTCTTAACACGACACAAACACAAGCCACATTTCCGTGGTGGTATAAATCAGAGGAATAATAAACTGATGAAGTGGCTCGGTAGCCGCATCATGCGATGTCTCAATAATTCTCTTTCAACATTTATTGTTCCTCAAAACAATGGACACATAAAGCATTTCTCTATAAGCCATTAGCATTATAAGAGCGAGTTATTGTACTGGGTGAATCAATGGGCATAATGATAGATGAATTAAATTGTCAGCACGATTTCATGATAAATAGATTCGAGTTTGTGAATGAGGTGTTTATAAATTAGTATTAATAAATACGTTTCCTGACTTCTTATACCCGATATCCTATACTTAACAAACGTTATAAAAATGTTCATTTATATTTTTACAATAGAACCTATGTTTGTGATTGCATTATAAAAATCGCACTATTAAAATAAAATTATATATTACGTAATATACAAGCGAGCCTAAAATATTTTTACGTACCCATAAAAACCAACTCTTAGGCGTCTTTCCAACTTATTTAAATGGTTATCATAAGCCAAGTAAATGATATAAAGTAATAAAAATGAAACAAAAGAAAACGTTAAGCTTATTCTCATAACATGTACAAGTGCTTGAACAAAAAAAAATAACAAATATATTCATTTCTCAAACTTTCATCATTACGGAGACTGACTGGCTTTACTTTATTTTACTTTGTTCTTGTTATTTAAAAAGAAACTAAACTTTGAAAGAGGATAAGTACCAGGATAGCAGGAATATTAAAAAGTGGGCAGATGGAGCTTCCGAACTCAGGAAATTGTCTAGCGAGCGCGTCACTTTTATTATTTAGGGGTGGATTTCGCTTGTAAATGGTTAATAGGGGCGACCGGTCACGGAAAAGTTAAATTAGACGTCCGGCCTTTTTGTTTGCGTGTGTCCGCTTCGATTTGTACGGTTGTCACTAATGGATATGGGTCTCAGCGGACGGGAGTTATTATTATATCATTATCCTTGAGCGTTTAACTAAATAAAACATTGCGTAATAACTATAGCATACATGTAATATGACTGTATAAAAATTGTTCTTGAAAAAAAAATGTTGACATTATCGCCTTACATCTGCAGTCTGCATAATGTTGTAAATAGAAAGCTGTTAACCCTACAACATTTCTTTTAAAACTTAGCAAAGCCTTTACTGATCTATATTTTTCCCATAACCCAAGTAGGTACCTATAGCTTTTTTGTCTTCAATGGATTCAGTTCAATTCTATTCAACTGTCAAGTTTATTAAAAGAAACAATTATTTTTTACGTTGTAAACTAACAGTGCTGTCATCCCAATATCATTTATTAGACACAAGACGCTATCTCTTTATGTGTCCTGATTAAGATCGCTACGGTCATACCCGGAGAGCAGAGCTCTGAAATAGGTTCATTTAGGTTGCTAATTACCCGGGGCTGTAATCAGCTGACTAATGGCTGTCGAGCTCTCGGTCGAGCTAGTACGTTTTCTACCTCTCCGTTCCTTTGATCTCCTTGTAATAGGATTGAGCGATATCAAGGAATAATTAATTTTGACATATCTATATGAGTATGGTGGTTTAAGAATTTATTTACAAAAGAATATTTGAACAATCCTCAGGGACATTTTTACATGTTTCTCTTATAACGCAATTAGTTTTTGTGTAGGTATATATTTTCAATCATAGAATATTATTTATTTTACATCGTCACTTTTCACAAAATACCTATAATGTTATGTTTCATCAAAATGATTCTAAATTAAATAGTTTATTTTGTTAATTAGATTTTGAAGCACGTTTTAAAATACAATAAAAATGCTTTAGTCGGTTTTATATTTCATTTCAAAATATCGTGTCAAAGATATAACAAAAATAAACAACAAAATACGTAGATTTGTTTTTCCCAGGATAAAAATGAAATATTCTCACGAATCGATGCCGTCTAAACAAATTTAAGATAAGTTTATTCATCGTTGTTCCTCCTGTGGGCGGCTCTAATGATGCCTGACCGCAGCCATTGTTCTCACACCATACAAACAGCGCTCCATTCGTTTACACCCATTAAACGCAAAGCAAACTTTGTGCTCTTAAAAGCTTGTCGACGGAGTTAATTAAAATTACCGCTCGGACCCACTTTACGCCTGATATAAAAGTCATGTAATAACGAAAACGACTCTTAACTGACATTTCGAAGTTTTAAAGTTTGATAATGTTTAAGCTATCGCTTCCAGTTCTCAGCATTATAGGTCATTAACGGACTACTGTTCTTTGAAAACTATTTTATAATGTATGGCGACTAGGTATTATTTTGCTATATTGTGTACAGTAAAATATTTATTGTGAAATGAATACTTGAAATTGTGAAGTTAATTCTACGAATGTCGATATTCATATTAATAACTTATTCATCGACATCAAATTACAATCCTTCGCGAAAAAACATCAATAATAAAAATACACGTTAAATATACTTTACGTCAAAGAGCTTTAAAAAAATACAGCGTATTTTATTATTATATTATTCTGTCATGAATTAAAATGATTACTTATATATTTTTTATGACATCATATAGCTCATGATTTATAAGTAATTAAAAAGTAATTTATTGTTATTGTTGACTATTTTGCTTTAAATTATAAGAAGACATAAATGACTCATAAAATAATAATAAAACGGAACATTTTTTCTTAACGTTAATGTAAACAAAGCAAACTCCATAATACGAGTAAAACGCTTTCAGGTAAAATATGAAGGCAGTTCCACGAAACGTAAGTCTTCAGTATTTAATTTCCCTAAGCCCCTCTGGTATTAACCTAAAATAAATAAGCTGGAAGGGCGTGAATTTCCCCTCCGTCCGAGTGGATAAATTTGGAAGCGCCGGGCAGATGTTGATTTATTATCGAGTTTTATAATAATTATACGCAACGCTGAGGGAGACGCATTGTGTTTCTAATAGATGATATACAAAGAACAGACTAATATTTAATTGCCTTAAATGATACAAACTAAAGCGGTCCCTATTGTATTCACAGACGCATCAAAATGGTATGGCAGAGTACTTACTCTTCGTCGTATTAGCAATATGTTATTCTAGTGATGGACGGCTGCGTATCATGGGCGGATATTAGCGAGATGAGAAATATAAGACCTATCGAATAATAGATGAATTGGATATTTAAGAATCATATATTAACGTTTAGTACAATATTATACAAATGTTATTATTGTCTACTAAAGATATTCTTCATATTTCTCATGCATTCGTAATTCGTTTATCTATACCTACAAGATTATTATTTTGATTTTATATTCGTATAAGATTTTTTAGTGTAAGAGAAAAATTTGGGTAAATACATCTTAGGAATTTCGTTTCCGTATAATTTAGATTATATTGTTGTATTTAGGTATATTGCTTCATGATTTGTTTTAGTTATAAAATAATTAGAAATCATAAGTATTTTTTTACTGCGCCAACGTTAGTGAAAATAAAACGTGTTAAATTGTTCTTTACATACATAATATATACATATTTTTTTCAGGGTTAAACGCACGTACATCATAAAAAGAATACCGACTATGAAAAGGCAGATAAAAGACAATTAATAGACAAAAAGGTTTTGTGCTCTACATGTATTATTTTATTGTGTTCTTTATCCTTATAAAGAACTTTTTTCTTTCAATTACGCTGATAGTATCGCACCGGGTTACCTCTAATTACACGGGCGCCACCGTTCATGACCACGGTACATGACGGAATGGCGCTACAAAAATAGAGATCGTTCAGATAACACTAGCCTCGCCTGACGGCACTTAATTATTATTTATTTTTACTATTTTTACTAATGTTATTTTCGTTGTAACAAAAATTTTATGACGTCTATTCTATTTTCTTCTAACCTCGTGACAGGTACGAGTATACTTGTAATAATTTAAGTTCATTCAGTTTTGTTACTAGATTTAGATACTAAATTTCACAGCGTTTACTAAATTTCAATTAAATGTTAACATCAAAAGGTAAATATTTTATACCTACAGCAAATATTTGCTTAACATAAATATCACGAAATCACAAGCCCGTAATAATTATAATAACGTCATGAATCAATATTTCTCATTACGTGTATATCTTTCTAACGACTCTTCAAGTTCAATAAAAACGAGGTTCTTACTGTTTTAATTAAATTATAATTTTAGTTACTGTATAAATTAATGAATTCTGTGATTCTGTCATACACGAGTGGATTGAAAAGGTTGATGAGCCTCTTAAGTTTCTATAATAAACTTTTGTATTGTCAAAATTCTACTTTAATGAACAAGATTATTAAAAAATATTTTAAAAGATGGTCCACAGAATTCATTCGATTTAAGATGGAATGAGGGGTATGCATGGATCGCTAAGCGGACACAAGTACCAGGCGTGCATAAGCGTGCTGGAGGTGTGAAGTGAGGCGCTACGGTGCGTTGGGTTCGTGCGCTAGTAACAACTCACCACCTTCCGTTTCGTGCCACACGATGCCCTCCAGCGTGACCGAGGTACCAGGCTCGCATGGACCCAGGCAGTCCGGCTCGGTGATGGTTCCCACCGATGTACCGACGCATACTTCTGCTGTCTCCTATAAAACAATTGTAGTGTTTAGAATAAAATGATAAATGTTTGTTATTGACATACAGTTTTAGAACGAGATGCATAAATGATAAAGTTAATTAGTATAATATCGCCTCTATAAAAAGAACACTACATTTTTATAATTAATTTTTAACACAAATTAAATAAAGTTTGTACAAAATATAAATCGGAATTCAAAACATAAACCTGTTTGGTTTTGGAACAGATTTTTTATCATTAAATTAGTCCTCAGTTCAACTTAAATTTTATCCACCTAAGAAAAAACTTTACGTAAACCGCTTAAATAATTTTCTTCTTTTTTTTGCTCGGTCAATAGGAACGACAATCGCCCGCGGTACTTACTAGGATTGCATAAATGCAAAGAGCGTTTACGGTGTGGAACATAATCAAATGAAGCCATTTACATTCAGCGGCCGATATACGAGTGGCGCAACGATATCGTCCCGTCTCCCTCACGCACACGGTTAATGGCATCGCAAATTATGGACTCGAGCATCCCCACAGTGAATCCGTAGAGATGTCGACTCGCAAATGTACTATCGGAAAAATAACAAAATTTTATGTGAATCGAGAGAACTTATAATCTTTTCACGTTTCTGTAACAACTTACATCGGGAAGAGGATAAGCAATGGTTTTATAAACCTAATATTGGACCCTTTCATAATGTTTATTCAAACGCCTACATATTTTATTTGGACAACTGCTCAATAAAAGAATAAATTTTATGGTATGTAGAGTAGAGATAGAGTCTGACTATGTAGAGAATCAACAACTTTTAACATTTGAACATTTTTTTTATAATAAAGCATTAGACAAATAATGTAAGCAGTCAATGTCCCCAATATTATAATCCATATGAAGCCGTATAACGTGCTCATTACTTAGACCAATTAAAGAAAGTTGTATAATTAGAAAATTCAATTATGTACACGAATAAAGCAGCTGACTGTCATTTCAGCAATTATCGTACAACAGCGCTCACGTCTGGACTCACGAGCGAATGATAACTCCCGCGCGACCGGCTACTGAGTGCGACTCACTAATGTTTCGAATAAAGCCTCATAAAAACACTCTCTGCTCACCGCTCGCCACATTAGCCGCACATAATATCTATTTTAACAGCTGGAGATCCAAACTTTACCCGCATCGTACAATGTTAACTGGACTGCGACATGAATTATTGCTAAACATCTAATAAACCGACCTCATAAAGAGCTATTTAATTATAACATCTTATTTGCTTCGTTAGCAGCGTATCGTATCATCGGAATGTAATCGCATGTCTAGGAATCACGAGCGATAACAGCAAATAGACGATTATCTCATACCCACGCGTCGAATATAAATAGCGTAAACGTTGCATTGTTAGACGAAGACAAATGTGCGATCGTCTTACGCCCACTCGGTGTCCGTTACGAGACAATAGTATGTTTATTTGTACGGTTAAGCCGCATATTAATATTTCGACACGCCATGTCGCCATTAAATCCTTTATGAGCGCCTCACCGTTATAAGTCGAGGGGAGGCATTGTACGCTAGACGGCACGACCGGAGGGGTCGCACGGTTATGAACGTCAATGCTCGGAGTCGACTGCAAACAAGGGTCGCCAGCTGCCGTTTTATCTCGCAAAGCGACGGGAACTCGAAAAAATTTCGATTCACATTAACATTTCAATATAAGTCGAGCGTGCACTAGCGTATCGGACGCAAATAACCGATGGAGTCGCGGCGGTGTCGGGGACAATACGTAGTAAATCAATTCAGGCGACGAGAACAAAGGAGCGCGCCGAGGCGGGAATGTAATGAGCGGGCAGACTTCGATTAAGACGCCGAAGGCAGTCGTTTGAAGATCTCTCCGAGGCGCGTCGTAGGAACTAATTTGTAGTCTCCGTCGCCTCGCACCGCAAAAGGAAAGCGCAACCGACACCTACATGCCTAATGACTCGAAACGATGTCTCCGCCGTAGACCCCTGAGTCATGCAATATCGCTGAAATGCGAGCATGATTTACGCGAGGCCGTGAACGACGACAAATTTCCCCTAGATTGTGATACACATTTGGCAGACGCTCTGCCTACTGAATAGAGATTTCTGGCAGTAAGCGAATTGGAGTGCGTTAAAATATTTATCATTACAATAATTTAAGGGAATATCACGACTTGGGAGTAACGTTAACGGTGAGCGGCTGGCGTGCCAAGCGCAATAAATATTGTGCAAATTGTGTTAAACGTCTTGTTTTAACACAACTTACCTACCGAGAGCAATATTTTAATCATAAAGTGTGTAAGCAACATTACTAGCTTAGCTGAACAAACATACGTGTATTCTAAATTGTTCAATGATTTATATTTAGTTGAAATACGTACTTAGATGTCGCCTATATTTACAATTTAAATACAAATATACTCACATATACGGTTTTGTACAGCAGGTATTTAAAATGAATACAATGTGTAAATTTACGTGTTGTAATAAAAAGTAACCTCTTTGTAATGTCCTTACAAAATGTAACACTCATTTATAACACTACAAACAAGCTCTACATTGGAACCCAATAAAAACGCAAACGAACAAGATAAGGATTTAATTGAGAGAAAGCTTCGCGTAATTGAAGTAAATGCTGTTTCTCGTTACTTCATAACTCCCGGGAGCCGAGTTTCTTTGTTATTATTAGATAAGCAAATTAAAAGCCTTCATATCTTTTAATAAACAAAAATACTTATAATAGAGCCAAAGAGAAGGTAGTTTTCAACTGTATACATTAGCTGTGCTGTAAACGTTTTACTATTTCGTTTATATTATCTTTGTTATTATAATATTGAATGCGGAATTGTTAACAATATATCAATTATTTAGCGTCGTGATAAATACATGATAAACACCATGTATATGTTATACACGATATCTAATTCCCTGCTTGTGAATGTATTGCAATAGTTATTCCTGCTATTATTTAATTACAATGGCATTGTGTTTCTATTACAATGATTAAATCTCCGACAAAATATATCGACGGTTGAAAAGCTATTTGGTCTAAGCGCAATTTTTTTGACATGTTTATTTTTATACATATTTGGAATCAGCAAATTGTTCTCTATCAAAATATACAGGGTGTCCCGAAAGTCAACGATTAAATTGAAATGGGATATAGACCAGGTCATAACTGGCCAAATA
>DVXP01000493.1:0-20064 GCA_018235645.1 Junonia grisea | reverse complement strand
TTCACCGCCGAGCTCGAGATAAATTTAAACACAAATTTAGCACTTGAAAATCCAGCGGTGCTAGCCAGGGTTTGAACCCGCGACCTTTGGTTCAGACGTGTTCGCACCACTAGGCTATCTCGGCTCTATGTTCTTTGTAGCAAATCAAAATTTGTGAATAGGTTTGTTTCTTAATTATTCACATGGTAAATATTATATTCTATTCGGTACAGACTCGGCTTACCTGAGGCAGAGATTCTTATTTTTATTTATGTCATAAAATATATAATATGTCATTCAATGTTTTGCTTAAACTGTATTGTTTTGTTTATAAATCTCTGTAGACTTCAACAAACGATAACAATAATCCCAGTGTATGCCAACGGATATTATATCAGTTGATAATAAAAGCGTACAGAGAAACACTAACAGTTACGATCTATTCAATAATCAACTTTAATTTGCGTAAATTCATTAAATAAACTAAGAAAATAACATGAATAGGAAATAAAAATATTTTATACCTCTAAATTACCAAGTCCTTTTAAACACAATTATTTTTAATATTATGTATTTCTTGGCATAACAAATTTTATAGGTTAAAATTATAACTTGTCAACAATTAAATTAATTGTATTGTAGGTGCTATTACGATTTATTATCGGTAAATATAATATTTGCATATATTCTATAACATATATTTCTCATAGGTTCATGGGACCCCAAGAAAGTATCAGCCGACCAGTTGTTCAAGCTGTTCTATTTGATTCACGAGGCAGCCATGCTGGAGCCCGAGTCCCAGGTCCGAGGCACCGTCGTCATCATGGACTTCTACAACATGGGCTGGAGTCAGGTAAATACGTCAACTATTATTTATACTAGCGGACCCGACTGACGTTTTCCTGCGCAGTGTCTGGACGCACTCAACCCAAAAACTTACTTTAATTATAGTGTCTTGACTAAATTTTCTTCGCCATTTTTCCATACCTACCTGATTGCCGTATAAACCTTCCTTGGATTTCTCCGAATATATCAAAACTAAAATAAGCCAATCGGTTCAGCTGTTCTCAAGTTAGAGAAACTAACGAACAGCAAATCATTTTTATAGATAGAATATATATATATTATTTATATAGGATAGCTTCACTTTTCTTTATTGTTCAAGATCGTATCTTGTTTGTCAATTTTGACATTATGTCAAAATTATAACTCATACAATAAAATCAGTTGCGAGGTTTCTCCTCTGAGGGGGTTTCAATAACGATTTATTTTTTTATAAAAAACATTGTCGGGTAAGAAGGGCCTCTAAGCATAGAGCTTCTTATTAAAGACTACTAACCAAAAATATTTTATGTGTGAAGTAACTCATAATTTAGTTGGTTTAAAGTGCTCTTCTGCATATCTACTAATCTACTAATAAATATGATATGATACTAATTGCTTCGCCAGTTCGCCTACATTGTTGAAATATGTTTACTTCAAAAGTATTAGGTTACGAAAAATAGTTATAATATGAAGATAATTAAATCTTTATTTTTAACCGACTTAAAATAACTTGCCTTACAACACGCGTTGCTGAGTGGATATTTTGTCACTTTTTTCATAATCAAGTTTTAAATGTCGACATACTTTATACTAGTGCTTTTCACGAAAAAATATTGACCATGAAATAATAAACGTGTATAAAATAAGTTTGTTACCTACAAGTTAGAAGTCAATATTTTAAAGAAAATATTTACACTTTAGACTGGCGTAATTTTACGAATTTATATGCATATTGCATAGTGCATCTTATATTACATCAGTAATGTCTCAAGTAAATTATTTACGATTGTTTGCACTATATCGACGAGTGTCAATATGTAATTAATTATACAGTACAATAACAGTATCGTCAACTATAATTTAAATATGAAAGAAATTAAATAATTTAATGTAGCGTTGCTAACATAATTATGGAAGAAAAAAAATCATACCTATAAATGAATGAAACAAAACTGTTTTTCGTTATCCTTTGTTCAGTTCCAATATTATATTATGTAGGTATATCAATTGGTTTCTCAATGATAAAGTTATACATATGTATATGTTAAAACTAAAGTTCGTTTCCCTTGGCGCTGAAGGTTTGGCACGCTAGTATTGCGTTCATTGTTTTCAGGAATTGATTTCAAGGTCAATGTTTTCATAATGCGATATTTGTAAATCTAAAAAAAATGCCAAATTAATGCATGTAGGTACTTTACTTTTTCTTACATCGCATAATTTGAAATGCTACAATGTTACATATTTGTTTTAAAATTAAAAAATGAACAGTTAAATGTTTTAGATGTCAAAATATTTGTCGTTAATTCTGACAATGTCTTAGAACTTTCACTGCGCGTGCGCATACCGTGATTGCAAAATACCTATGTGTATGGATATGAATGTTGTAAACATTCTTCTTTGTTAGTTTTATATACTTTACGATAATGTTTATTATTTGACTTGCTATAGGTATAATATGTAAATGTACAAAACAATAAGCGTCGACAACTTTTGTTCCGAGCCCTCGCTCTCTCCTTTATTTTTTTAACAACAACGCCCTTTGGATAGTATGATTCACAAGTCAACAAAGTGTTTTGGTAGGACAGTAGAAGGCAAGTACAGTAATTACAAAGTATGCATATTAAACAAAGATACGGATAATACAAAGACACTTCTCCATTGTCTCTTTATCGTTTTGTTGCGTAGTTACAAAACACTTGTATGTTAGATTTATTTCTTTTCTGGGGCACGTGCCTTGACTCCACTTGGTCTAGATACGGGATATATTGTGCTAACTTTACATATTTAAGATTGAAATTTAAAAATAAATAAATAAAAGAAACAAAACAGTTTAGACAATAAAAATATGTCATTATTATAATGATTTACAGTAAAAATGATGTTTACGATATAATGACACATTTAAATAAAATAAATAATGTCCTGTAATAACATAGGTATAACTAAGTGTCATATAAAATTTATAATCGATTACTAAATACGTATTGTTTTATCTGATTTCTTGGCATTGTGACGAAATTAATGTTTCAAATAAAAAATAAATTTAATTACACAATGCATATATTTCGTACAAAATTTCCTAACAGGATCTGATACTGTTTAACCTTGACTTACCGATACGCTTTTTTGTATCTACAAATGATTAAATAAAAAAATATCAATTAACATTATCTTTATCACCGAGATATTTTGTAATTGTGAAAATGTGTCTATTTACATATAATAATCGAGTGAGAACAAATGTTTGTGCGATGAACCTTTAAAAAATATTTTAGATGCCTGTATGTTCTGTTGCACTTAAGCGTAAAATGGCAAGTAAATAGTAAGAATGTAAATAAAATAAATTAAGGTATATGGTTTACATTCTTTAAAATAATATTACGTACCTACATATTTTATTATCTAGTAGAATACTCTAACATAGTAGGTACAAACACCAATACTCTACTATTGTGAAAATCAAAAATTTAAAGTTAGGTGAGCAATTGTAAGTCAAATGAGTAAGAATAATGTCAGTGTGCCACCGTAATCTTCGTAAACAACAAAGCAATAAAAATACTTTTACGTACTTACTACCTAAGTGCTTAAATAGATAACTTTTGTAGATATGCTATTTCCCATCGTTCTTTATCCCTATATTGGATTAGGATAGGACAATTAAATAAATTAGCAACGATTTTATTATGTACCAAAAGTATTTGGACATACGGCTCATCTGGCAATGCTATTAAAGACGGTTGGCGGCATTTCTTCAGGTTAACAATGATCTATCTATCTAATAATAGACACATATAATATGTGGTTTCTCATAACTAAAATGGATACATTTTTGCAACAATGAATGATAATAAACAGCGCTAGTGGCCTTAAGTTTCAGTATATTAAAAACCTATCTATCCTATATGAGGAGTTTTACAAACAGGTCACGTCCTGCGTGTTATTGTTGTTTGAACATTATCGACAGATTAAGCATTAGCGAATACTGCTTTATACTTCCGTGTGCAACATTTTATTTTGCTATTGCAGAAGAATAACCTACGAAAATTGAATGTATAACAAAAGTGGAATAGTTTTTACCCTTAACATTCAGGTCATTACATATTTTCTTGTTGATAAACACACAACACAACATCTTGTATCCTCCTTGCATATATAATTACATATTTTCTTGTTTTTTTTTGTCTTTGGACACCGGATACTCATTACGGATCAAAAATACAGGTTACATGTTATTAGGACAAACAGAGGGCATTGGCTCAGGAATCGCGATAGAGTCCCATTATATAGAGTAAACCTTTGACATGGATTCCAAAAAATGAGATATATCATTTAGAGCAAGTATTGAGAGGAAAATTGTAAGCAAGGTTTTGGCTCAAGGGGCATCACGTCCGAGGCTGAGAAATGATTTCGTATTCCCTGAATGTATAATCATCTACGTCCGAGTTATCTCGCGGTCGTTAGACTCATCACAAACAACGCTGTGCTTAAAAACTTGTTTACAATTATTGACAGATATAGTATTTTGTTTTCGTTAAAAAAATATAATGTCATTTTAATTTCTACTTATCTGTACCAATGTTCTAGAGATAAGTCTATTCTGTCGACGTTATGAAATGTAATGTGAAGAATATAATGACTGTATTACGTTTTTTGCCCGAACGTAACTTTGCATGCAACAATTACGTAAACAAAGGTCTATATTTTATTGTTACGTTTAATAAACAAATAAAATTATTTTTATAAATTCAATACGTTTTCTTGTTAACAAACGAAAGTTTGAAATTAATTCTGTTGTTGAAATGCGCATTAGTTTCTGCGATTTTTCTATAGGTATCTATATTTTTGAATATGATATTGAACAACAAGTTTTGAAAGTTCTGTAATTGCATTGTTTCTTAATAATTATATTTTAAATAATATATAGAAAACATTTTCATAAAACATGTATCACCACCACTCAAATATCAGTATCAGTACGAGTCGGTACATTAGTTATTAAGTAATCTATATATTAAGTATTAATAAATATTTTCACTTCTAAAATGGTATTTGTTTAAGATGTTTTGGTATGTTTTTCGTTTACACATGATAATAGACCAATATTTTAGTTAAACTTCCGTTCATTGTCAAAAGTTAGAAGGACACGATATTTCCTTTACAAAGGAAGGACATCACAAATTGACGACTCAGATAATTCTATGTAAATAAAAACCCTTTCAAGTTTGTTTATCTGATCTGTAATGACCTCTGAGCCCACCTCAATTAGGTTTTGTGTTTCATATGTCAGTTTATCTTAATTGTACGTACGTACATACTTATATGTTTGATTACGATTAATAAGACGAGTGGTCATGCCTTATTTATTTTTGCTCACCTACTCGTACCATAGTGTAAGAATTATACAAATTAAACTTGTTATTTGACAAAAAATATATTATAAGGACAAATAATTATTAATAATGATCTTCTAATAATGATTATACTCTACGAGCATAATTTAAAATTTATAATTTTACCGTAAAATATTTCGACATAAACAAGATAGTTGATTAGTAATTCTGAAGCGTAAAAATATTACCAAAGTTATTCGAAAGAAGATACGCAAATACCTACGATTATCTTATCACTGTAATAATGAAAGAATCTGAATTATACAGCATTAAAATTAATGATCAAATGACATGAAAGAAAATTGATAAGTAAGTCTAATCTATATATCAAAGTTATTTTATAATACGATAGCGAATAGGATATTATATTTGATTTTATTTTAAATCGTTGATACTTATACTTATATTCATACCTATATAATTTAGGCTGTTAATATTTTTTTTTTGTTATATTTATACAACTAAAAATATTCTTTTCGTCTTTATTGTATATGAATATTCTTTTATTAATGTGGAAAAGAGGCCAAAATAATAAATAATAACAATTTATGTATCAAATAACACGTTTATCGGTCGTTGTGATACTATCACGCTTTGATGAATTTATTTAATACTCAAAGACATTACTGTACGCATAAATATACATATGTATGTACAATATACATATGTATGTACAATGTACGTATATGTATATCTATACATATATTGAGAAATTAACCAAAAATTACAAAACAAACATTTTACTTTCATATTTTTTGCTCTACCTTAACTGAACAATCTGGTTTTGAAATTGCGGAAGACACTAGTTTTTTGTATTTCAAACTGCATTTTAATCTTTTGAAACGAAACCTGTCTGGGAAAACGACCATAATTTTGTTCCCCTGTTTTGCGACATCGACAGTGTTAAATCCCGTAAGGGTCACCAACCGAAGAACGAAATTTTAGCGAGCGCCGTAAGATTTTGTATTCTTGATAGGTTTATTCGTTTTAACTGTTGTAGAGGAAAACCTCTTGAGGAATATGCACGTTTCCGTTCGGAAGAAAATTTTGTGACATGCATGCTTATCGATTGAACCATGTGATTGTCTCGATATCCTCAACGAGAAGGTCTTTGTCTCTACTAACATCTCGTAAATAAGGAAGGAAAATAAATTTAAGATTAATTTAGTTTACGAATTCGATTTTTCTTAAACTTAAAAATTACTTTGTCCACAGACAATGGGCCTTACACCGGCGTTTTCTAAGCGTCTGCTGACTTTCATACAAGATGCTATGCCTCTTCGATTAAAAGAAGTGCATTTTGTAAAGGAACCCATGATCTTTAACGTCGTCTGGAAAATGTTCAAGCCTTTGATCAGAGAAAAACTAAAGAACAGAGTAAGTTGTCACGTTTTAAATATTATGTGCAGTAGTCTAATACTTTTAAAAATAATTATTTAATTTATAATAAGGAGTGTAATAATTGTGAATAATAATTGTATTAAGTTTCAATTGTATTAGGTTACTTGTTAACGAAATGAAGAATATAAGTCACATTTCATATTAAATAGTTACGTCTCTTTTGAAATAGCGGTATGTGTTACGATTTCGGTTACATAACATTTTTTTTTCCTTCTAGATCTTCTTCCACGGTTCCAAGATGGCGTCTCTGCACAAGCACATCGCGCCGACGCACCTCCCGGCCGACTACGGCGGCGAGCTCGGCGCCATCGACTACTCCGCCGCCGACTGGTACCCCGTCATCAACGACGTGCTGCCGCACATCAACAACTGGAACACATACGGCTTCAAGAAGACGTAAACCTTCTAAACCAAATCCTAGTTTTACTAAACCGGACTCGGATCAATGATGGTCGTATAGCCCGGTTACTTAGTCTTAGATAGCAATTTGCCATAATTAGATGATGTTTAGATAATTGAGGTATGGTAGATGAGCTGTTTTTCCTCATTGAGTTACAAATCGTATATTTTGATAAAATGTTTACAGATTTTTTTATTCAATGTACCAAATTTTATATTTCTTTTATTTATTAGCGAACCAATTTGTATATATCGTGCCTTAATGTCGAACAAAGATATTTGAACACGAATTTTAAATGTATGATAAGTAGATGTTTTAATATAAATTAGCATAAACTTAGGAATTTTAAGAACAGTTATGAGTAAACAGTGTAATTTTTATCGATAAACTTTCATGTACAAATTACAATCATTTAATTTTATTTATAAAAATTTGATGATGTCAATTATTTTGTGATTGCATGAGGTGACCCGCGTATGTATCACCGTATCATTAACAGAGGTCAAACGTCTAAATGATTTTTAAAATAACATTTTTCATTATAGGTACATAGCTAAGCGGACGCTTTATTGTGCTATTTAAAAATTCCATATCATTAATACAAAAAAATTGCTCAAATTGTTTGTAGTCATCGGTGGTTTGACGTGTAAGATATTTATAATTCGATTTAAATATATTTGTGCCTTAAACGAATAGATATTATTTACAAAATGTTGCGGAGACTTTTTGTAAGTAGCTATTAAGGTTTTGTCTGTTGTTTGATTGTTTATTAAATGTTATTTGAGCGGATTTCATGACATTTTTATACCGAAAAGATGTTTTTGTACTTTAAGAGATGTATGCTACAATATTTTAACATAAAGGCTGTGAATGATAAACTATACTGTTCCAACTTCTAACATCACTTTAAGTCAACACCTTGAAGAACGCACTGCAAGATAAAGTTAATTTTTGGATAATTTTTAATGGCCAAAATAAAATAAGGAAAAAGTATTTTTTTTTCACATTATGTAATCTATGGAAATCTTCGTTGCATGTATATAATGTACCTACGTATTGAAAAGTAATCCGTGATGTGAGGCCAGTAAAATTGTTTGCAATTATTTCTTGTCATCGAGAGTAAACGTATAATGGTTGTTGTTACAATTCTAATCTAAAATGTGTATGTTTTGTGTGTCTTACGTAAAGAATATAAATTACTGCAATAATTGGTGTTTTTTTTTTAATTCTTATTATTTTATTGTAATTGACTTGCTTAGTAAAAATTTTTATTAAATTAAAAGTAAAGAAAAATAATGATTATTTATTCGACGTTTTTTCGTAATTTTTTAAAAGGTTTTTTATTTCTTTTTTTAATTTTATGTAGGTACTTATTAAAAAACTATTTTGAAGCTGTAAAAAATAGAAAAGTATAGATACTTTTGCGTTTAGGTAATTTTATATATTTGGTGTTTTCCGTGGTAGCGATTTAAACAATAAACAGAATTATCCGGCATTTTGGAAAATTGCTTTTCATGTCGAATTTATGTTTTACAAATATAAAAACAATCTATTGATACAAAACAAATCTGTTCCATCCTCTTTACCTTTCGTGCCGTATCTTAGAATTACCAGTAAAAAAGTAGGAACTTTTAGTTCCCTATCTTAAAACCACACCCTATCTTAAACACCAATTCTATACAATTTTGCCTTATGCCAGCTCTCGGCGCCTTAAAAAATTTGGCGCCCAGAGCATCGCCCCACTTCGCCTGCCTTCCCCGGCGCCGGTATTGCACTAATGTAAGTCATAAACGTCATTATTGTATTAAGCAGTAGTAACGCCTGCAATAATATAATAGCAAAATCTAAGATTCTTTTTTAGCTACATTACTCTTGCAAAACCTGCTAAACGGTTGAAAGAAAAAAGACTCCATTTTCCAGCTATATCTGAAACTAATTCTTGGCATTAGGTGCTACACATATGAGTGTTATACTGATTTCTAATAGAGACAGTGTTTTTAATGAAGCCTGGGTTGATGTGGATACTGTACATACTTGAAAAAAAGATGTTTTATTATTGTTTCGGTAATTATAACAGTATCATCCTATTATAAAACAAATATGCCGTTATTTTGGAACTAGAAAGAAGGTTTTAGGGTGTGAGTAGATTAAAAACGGCCGCCTTCCGCGCCTGAAAACGTTAATGAATTTTGACTAAATAATAAGAGATCAACACTTTTATCATTTTTTGTTACAGCGGAGATGAAGTAAATATTATGTGAATGAAAATTTTAATTTTCTATTTTTATCTATTATTGTTTTTGAGATAAATCTTGCTGACAGACTGGTGTGTACACTCTGGCGAAAGCGGTGTAATAGAATTCCGTAGGAATAGTAATCTTCAGATACGAAACACTAATAACGCCATCTAGTGGTTGTTTGTAAAGTTTGTAATACTTGAATTGTAATCGGATTTTAGCATACTGGTAAATCAAAACGCATAAAGATGGCATTGTACTATTATAATACGTATGTATGTTACTATTTTATACAAGGTCTTTGGAGGGTCGATATCAAACCTAAATCTGGTAAAAGAACTGACATGATGACATCTAACAGGAACAAAGTAAACATAACTTTCTCTATGCAGTTTTACGGTTTTTGAGTTATTCTTTATTCTGATTTTTTTTACCAACAAAATACCCTTTACCTAATAGTTTAAATTCATTACAAGTTATACATGAGCCAAATAGGAACTTTCTTTCCATGTGAAATAGTTTTTGAGTTATGACGGGAGCAAAAATATGTGCTTAGTCTTTATTTATCTTTTTGTTCGTTTATTTATTCTAGCGCTCCACGCCGACTCTACATGATACTTGTCTGTTTCACTGTTAGAAAGTTTTTAATAAGGGAGGTAACATGTATAGGTACACTATTTGATCACAAATTGTCAAGAAGCGTTCCAATTTACATAGCTATCAGGATATTTGGACCATTTTTTTGCAGTCGGGTTTTTTCATATTCTTTGAATAAATTTGCTTTAAGTGGTTAAAAGGTGAAAATTGCATTTTGACAGAATGTTATCTGAATGTATGCTTACATTATTATTTTTGTTATGTAATTTGAGCCACATCTCGATGATGAGCTAATAGACATAGATTTGAGGCTTACATAATAACTACGATATTTGGTAATTCTTGCAGAACTAGTAGATATATCTTTGTCAATAAATATACGCTTACTTTAGTGTATCATACGATATACCTAAATAGATATTTATTATATAATTAAAATTTATTTTTTTAGAAAACTGTTTGGGATAAATTTTAAAATTATTTAGTGAGCAGGAATACGATATTCGTTTTGCATGTTTAGTCGTAATAAAGTTAATTGAACTGACAAATACATGTAAGTACATATGTATTTACCGGACAAGTGCCAAGGTCGATCGGTAAGTTTATATAGCAGTCTAGGTGTTAGAATTACTTACCTAATAATATACGGACATTTTTTAATGTAATCTTCAAAATTTACTTATATTTTAACAAATAACATGTTTATCTTAACAATTTTCCAAGATATTTGGACGAAATTATATTTTTTACTTTGATCGACTATATCTTGATAACTATAAAAGCCTATATAGCCAAAACAATTTTTCTTTTAAAATTCATAATATGTCTATCATGAATTTTTTCATATTTTTAGAAGCAGTAGTTTAGTAGGTAGAAGGGGGGGGGGGCACTTGACTCTAAGAAAATTTGACATTTTGAAGCTTAATATTTCGGAAACTGTTCCTCTTTCGTAAAAATGGTTTTCTCACACCTACAATATTTTTAAACGACCTATTAATCAATACACCATTCCATGGGAAAAATGTGAGAAAAAATTTTTGGTCTCACTTTACATATGGGGAAGACACCCCAACAAAAATTATTTTTCAAGATTTTATTGTACGACTTTCTCGGCGGGATTCACATGTATACTCATGGTAGTATTAAGGACCTCGGCGCAAAGCTGCGGACAGACAGACAGACGGACATGGCGGAACTAAAAGGGTTCCGATTTGACTACACAACACTAAAAAAGCAAGCAAAACATATTTTCATAATTTCTTTTGATATTTATCACGATCAATCACATTACATAAAGATTGATTTAAAACTCAACTTTGTAGCTTTAGATAATTAAATGATTGTAGATTATTATTCAGCTCTGTTTAATGTAAATAATGAAGAAGTGCATAGAATAAAGTAGAGCGAGGATTAAATTTGGCACAGATATAGTTTTCCTTTGTACAGGCGGCCAACAAACAAACAATACCGGCTACTTAGCATTGAATATGTTACGTACAGCAGCAAGTCATTAAAATCTTGTATCGGTTATTATTCAAACTCGTTTTAGAAACAAGAAAACTTTGTCTGCAATGTTTTTTCTAATAAGTGGCAACTCTATGTTACAATGTGCTTTAAATAATGTCTCTACGTCAATGAGTTTAAATTTTCTTCGATAAGAATTTACAGTGAAAATTATTGAACATAAAAAAACATTAATCTTTTATAAAAATATATAGGTATCGGCCAAATCAGCTGCTCTATTGGATTGTTACGACATTTATTAGAACATCATTTAAATTTTTAAAGGCTAATCAAAAACATACAAATAATAAGGACACGTTGTATAATGAAATCAATGAATTCATTGTTACTATAAAATATTATGTTTTTAATATTCTCAAGTATAGGTTTAAACAGTCATTTTATTAACAATTATTGGCATATTTATAATAGTAGACGAAAAACCGAAAAGACGTAAATTTGAATGATTTCGCACCATTTTTCAGCTTTTTGATGAAAATGTTGTGAATGGTTTAAGAGTCAAGTCAAAAGTAGAAACATTAACAAATTAAAACTGGTATAAGCCCGTGTCTGAAACATTTACCATTCCTTACCATCGAAATGTTCTAACCACTAGAGGCTAGAGCCGTTATACATATCGCTTCCCTAGAAGAGTCAACCAAGTCAAAAAATGTGTGTACTTGAAAATGCACTTTAAAACTTTAGACATTAGAGCAATTTTAGAAGTGGTAGATATTTTGAGTTAGTTGACTCTTCTTTCACGGGTGCGATATATTATAGCCCCGGCAAAAAATTTTTAGTCACTGGTTCACTTAAAAGTCAGTTTTTTATTTTGAATGCTACTTTTCTTTGTCAGCGTAGTGACTTGGTTATGTTGTTAGGCCATGGTGGAGGGACAATCTCCGTTATGTGCGCTTGCGCCTCCACTGGTCACTCAATATCAGTTGCGCGCGCGCTTTTTCTCGCTCTACGCATATACATCTCTTTAAAATAAATTGTGTACAGTTTTTACGATTCTTCAAAGAAAATATTCAAAATCTTCAAAGAAAATATTAGTAAATAAAACTTTTGTTAATTTCGACCTCAGAATTTTTCGTACTAGTTTCAAAGTTTTTAAAATGTCGAAATTATAGATCGTGAAATCTGTGCCGAGTTGCTTAACTAACTTAAATATTAGTGAAGGGTTTGCGACAGTATACTGGCCTACTGATGGAAGCTGGTTTTATCGGAACTCAAATAAGAAACTAAAAGTCACAAAAAATATAGAGCTTGCTCTTTATATTTGTGGACTTGGTCTAAACAAAAAAACACAAAATGAGCTTACAATTTGAATCAGATGGTACTCCTTTCGTTATGTGGGCGGAACATAAAATAAAACTCGAAAAAATGCCTATAACCGAAGATTTCTATGTGAAGAAAGCAAGGAATGAGTTAAGAGAAACCCCAGAAAATATAGAAAATGGTCTAAAAGAACTAAGACAACTTCTACAAAGTAAGTAAACGTCGAAAGAAATATTTTTCTACTGTAATAATATATTTTTGTTTTATCACGATAAATAAACGTACTAATCTAACCAGATAGATAAAAAAATCAATGCCGGTTTCAATTGTAATAATATTAAAATCCAATGCGATTACATGATAATTATGTTAAAGATTTAGTGACTAGCTCAAAATCTGAAAAAATATGTATAATTTCAATATAATAGGAAATTATATTTAAACTAACATATTTCTTCTTCCATTTTTATACAAGGCGGTAGGTACATATGAAAATGTTTTAATACGTTATATCCGTTTTAATAAAATAATGGTATAGAAGATAAAAGGATAAGTGAACGATATTAAAAAATTCAAAGATCTGTATTACGTCGGAATAGAGTTATTTTACGAAAATTCTGTAATGAAAATTAATTCATATAATTCTAAATGGCATCGCTTGGTAATGATAATATTTACAAATATTCTCCTATTAAATTATATTAAAATTTTCTTCTTAACATCTTAATATAGTCTAGAACTCTAGATGTACATAGTTACTACAGTTGTTTTTCTTTAGGAGAGCGAAAGAGCCCACAGGCTCTTCTATACTTACACTTAACTTACTTAATTTAAGCTCCTACCACTCTTCACTTGTCCACTTCTTCTCCTTTCTCATTTTTCATTTCATTTTTTCACACAATTAAGGCTGCTTTGCTGTTGTCGTATAAGTGTTTACCTCGTCTTGATGGCAGTGTAATGTTAATGCGTTGCACAAAAAATACGTGCAACATTTAAGTTGCTAAAAATAGAAGTTATCCTTGAAATATTAATTTTGTTTTGAACTGTCAACGAGCGAGACGATCGTTAGTCATTCGCTTAATAACTTTGTCATTTTTAGTCATGACTCTTTTATTGATCAAATGATCATCATACATGTAGATGGAGATTAATCAAGCAATTGATTTTGAATCGTATTAAATAGCTCGAGATAATATCGACATGGTTGGGAACAAGCAAAAAACAGTCACATTCGCTTTATTCTGTAATTTTTCGACGTTTTCTCTACCAGAAACAATTCATCTCATCCACAATGTCGAAAGACGGAATAAGCTAATACGATTTATAATAAGAGGCAGGCTTAAAAGATAGTTTTTATAAATATTTGTTTGGTAAAAAAGCAGAAGTGAATCTGCTCCATCTCAGATGTGATTTATTAATATTAAAACACTGTTCATACAGTGGCGTACCTTGGGGGGTGCCGGGGGGGCCATGGCCCCGGGCGGCAGGTTTTAGGGGCGGCAAAATGAGCCGCAAAGAAAAAAAAATGAATTATTAAATAAAAATTTGTAAAACAATTTAATTAAAAATTAATAAAATATTAATCCAAACTTGACGTGCTCTATCCGCACGCCTCGTTTGCTACCTCGTATGTTTGCTACTTACACCGTCCAGGGCTACCACGACCGCCGCTTAAGGACGCCACGTTTAGGGAGTGGAAAACTCATCGCGTTCAAAGCCATATGAACATAGTTCAAGCTTTCAAAATTATGCGCCCTACGAATATAATATGCCGCCCTCTCACATCTTATGACAAGAATGTGAAGAAAACGCAAAAAAAAGAAAGGAGTGTAGAACAAACAGCGCAGTAATCGGTGCTTGGGATTATTACAAAATTTTTTTAAGGAGCCGCCGTAGTAAAACTTTAAACTGTTATATACCAAAAAAATATCTTAAATAAATTTTGGTGCCCCTTAAAATAAACGTACTTACTACAAGTTAGAACCGGCAATCGTATCTTTAGGAATTTTCTAATAACTTCTTTTCGGGCAGTTCTGTCACGCACTTTACGGACGATCTTTTTCAGGATTTTGTTTTCATCTCAATCAGTTAAGTTTCATTACGGATCAAGACAAAAGACAAGATAAACATTCAAACATATTTTTACCCTTTTCCTAATCGGGTGTCACCCCATCGCCTCGAAACACGTTATGCTTCGAGGCTATGGCCCTCTTACCATGCATGTCACATGGTAGGAGGGTACTGATTTTTCAATGTTGTTTTGGAGAGTACCTGTGTAGTAAGATCGGTCGCAAGGGACGGC
The DNA here is from genome assembly GCA_018235645.1 of Junonia grisea. Taxonomy (NCBI): domain Eukaryota; kingdom Metazoa; phylum Arthropoda; class Insecta; order Lepidoptera; family Nymphalidae; genus Junonia; species Junonia grisea. The sequence goes on along the minus strand of DVXP01000493.1, from coordinate 4,929 downwards.
AATTTTCCACTTCCACTGTGGGGCAGATTAAATGACTGCCCAGCACACGCTGAAATCGCGCAAAATTTATCTCTGCATGCAATCGTGTGGCGATGTTACACAAGGAATCGGTGTATTCTTCTTCTGTGAGACTGTCATGTTCCGAGAAAGTCATGCGAAAGCAATCCGTTTCCGTGCTGTTAACGGCCATCGCAGAGCTTTTTAGTGAGTAGCATCTTATATAACACGATATCTTCTCTTCGATATGAAGATTTATCCTGCGTCAACAAAAAAAAAATACTAATCGGACATAATCGGAATGCTGTCCTTCTCTCGGTTGTATGAAATGAATGTATGAGATTCCCATCTTACGCACCCACCTTGGTGCGTGGTGGTGGAAATAGCCTATTTATTCCTGCCCGGGCAATAGGGCTTGGAGGCCAGGAAAACGGCCCGCAAGTCATCTCCGCCGGGCGGGTTCGGCCCTCTCTTTCTGGACTATGACGGTCTCACAGATGTTGACTACAGCCTCCCACGCCGATTCCCTGCGTAGCATTGCCGACACGACTGGGACTGGGAGATATTTCACCCGATTTCCTGTCTCCGAGCGTGTCCCAGCACACGCCTGTAGCGTATACCTCACAGTGGTGGCAAACCGCCGTCGCCTCATGTCCGATCTTACAAAGGCACTTACCAAAACAACCATGACCGGTCGGCACCTGGAAGTTGGAAGGTGACACGTCGCTTCCTCCGCATCCAGGCCTCGAAGGCCGGCAGAATCACACTCACGACGCGTTTATGCGCGTACCGATCTTTACGGAGACGGGCGCATCACGTCGTGAGAGCCCTTCGTTGCTGCTGCCGCCTGAGCGTTCCAAAGACCCTGGCAAGGTAGGACGTATCGCCGCCGCTTTGATGTAAGCCGCGAAGGTCGGTCATAGATCCCCGCGCCCCTCTCCACCAGGACGTCCAACAGCTGACAGCGCGCCAGAAAGGTCGCCACCTCGAAGAATATCCTGTGATATCACTGCACCATTTGGATGACCACTCTCCGCTACAGCCTCAGGATCTTGTAGCGGTGGCTGCCCACCAGTCTGTATGACCAAACGGGCGCACCGTAAAGGGCCATCGATCGCACGACACCAGCGTAAAGGCGGCGAACCTCCTCCTTCGGTCCCTCGGTCTCGGTCTTGGCCCTCAATTCAAAGCTCCAGAGACTGTCCAGGACTAGGCCCAGATATTTTATATACCTTGCTGTCTGGACTTTTGAGTCACCTACGCGGATGATCTGCGAATGGAGTGGTTCCCGGCCCGCCAGCACCTTGTGGAACCAGATTTTCACGACTCTGATTTCAACTCTGATGTCAGCTTAGATGTTTAGTCATCTCAAAGCACAACTATGACATCAGCGGGGAGTTCGATACGCAGAACCGCGTCGAACGCGATATTCCACAGAAGCGGTCTTAGGGCCAATCCCTGTAGCACCTCGCAGTACACTTCCCTCCGGGTTCTCTCACCGTCCTGGCCCACGTACACAATTTACCTGTCGCGTAAGTAGCTTCCGACAATCGCTTGCAGGTACGGAGGCTCAAGGAGATTAAAGGCATTGATCGTAGCCATATCAGCCTGTCCCCCAGGTAAGCCGAAGTGAACACCCAGAATCCCGTCGGAACCGGGCGCTGTGTTCCGGGCACTCAGGTGACCAAGCTTGGTCAAATTTCTGCTCTGTAACTCTCAACTCGTCAGTCCAAGTGACCAGTGGTAGCGAGGGATACAGGGAAGTAGATGGAATGACCGGGAAGAGCGAATCTATCACTCTCCTCAGTAAATCCGTTTCTAGGGTCTCCGTTGACGGGGGCATTCATGGGCGCAACTTGCCCAGCACCGTTACGAGCGCCCCTAAGCATCCCTGTCGAGCATCAATACGTCTCAGATCGACGTCATCGTGTCCCTGATGTTTGTTTGCACCTAGACACAATTAGCATTTTTGTGGCCAAGTCTCGTCCAACAATCAACTCGTCTATACACACAAGGATTTCTTAATGAATTCTTAGTAACTCCTTCAACGTCGTCTTTTGTTAATTTTAGCAATGCTCTTTTTTTGGATTCGGTTCCCAGAACGTAAGTTGAACCTGAGTTTATCATTGAGAAATTTTAAATTTAACATAATTTAATTTAACGTCGGTGAAACTACCCCCCCCCCCTCACCTGCCGGTAATTTCTATGGGGGCGGCAAATTTTTAGTCGGCCCCGGGCGGCAAAAACCCACGGTACGCCACTGTGTTCATATATGTATCTAAATCTAAAACAGAATTCATAAATAGGTATTTTTAGTTTTATACAGTAGTGACTAACAAAACATCAATTACTATATAAAGCTTCATCGGATTTAGATTAGATGTAGGACTGTAGGTACATTTAGAAGTCGTTAGTAGAGATATTTTGTTGTTATGGGGAACATTGAGCATATTAATGATTATTATTAATATAATGATATTAATTTAATTTGTTTGACAAAACAGTTCACGAACGTGTGATCAGGAGTCCTTATTGTAAAATTACTGGTTTTGCAAACTTTCACGGCAAGACAAATACCTACATTCAAATATGGTTACTAAAAATATGCAGCAAAATATTTTTTACTTTCACCTTCAAATTTCGCTATACAGGTTGAAAACTGAATATCAATTTTTATAAGAAGCGTTTTTTACGAATTATTTAGTTTTTGTGATATCCCCTACCTCGGTATCTGCTTCTAAATCACTACACGGGTGTTCATGCTGTTTTCGTAGTATTGTAATTTGTAGTCATTCTTGAGGAAGGGATATATTAAATTGATATAAGATTAGTAAAAAAATGATGTTTTGTTACTAATTGTAAGTAGTGGAACAAAATGTTGTGTCTATCTGTGTGTGTATAATAATATATGTATATAAGATTTAGACACATGCATGAAATTAGGTAACTCCAAAAATTATAACAGGTATAAGTCTTTGTAGATAAGTTTAATAACAAACTTTTTGATAAAAAACCGATATAACAACCTTTGATTTAGTCTTTATATACATTTATATTTGGAAATTATAAGTTTTTAATTGCATTTAATCAAAATGAATTTAATATATGTACAAACAACGGCAAAGTCATTATTGCGAATCATGAACAGTTCAATAACCTGTAGTACTTGTTGTTTATTTTTACTTTTAAAATATAAACCCCTAATGTTGCCACTTTGTAAATCTTCTAAATAAAATTATTTATTTTACGTAAGCATCAGATATACTCCAGTCATTTTAAGAACATAACAATTAGTTATTCAAGCTGCATCCAATTATACGTCCTTACAAGAGTTACCTAATGGAGGGACATATCAATTACGTTTATTAATATAAACCGAAGTGCTCTTAGAATGATAGATCAACTTGTGAAGATAAATCTTTTATGATGAATGCAAATCACGAACATCTTTAATATATGCAATACCAATATTCATACTTCTTTAAAAGCCTTCAAATAAAATGGATCTGTTTATTTAATACATACTTTACTTAAGCAAATGTGTTATTTTATGAAAATACCTAAGATTAATTAGTTATTTTAATAACATAAGTATTTGTGTCATAAAAAATAACTCAGGTTAATGTAATTTTAGGTTTCGATAATTTATTGTATAATTATTGTCACTTTGTTTTTCTAGGTTTAATTTCTCGAAAGTTGTATTACTAAAATTTGTATACACGCCTCCCTTCCCCCTTGTCACAATATTTTTCAGAAATAATCGAAGTTACTTACAACTTTTTCTTTCTTTAAGGAGGTATTGACGGCACCAATATTATTATTAATATTTTTTCATTTCCTCCATCCTCAAGTACTAAAATTTAGTACAAAAATAAACTAAGTTAAGTATTAAGGTTTTCCAGGAGCAACAAATATGTTTTACAGATTGAAGCATACGAGTACAGTGAAAAGTTTATTACGTACATAGCTCTTAATAACTTAAAGTAAGCGTGCTTTGAGTCCTAATATATCACTATTTATAATTTTCAGATGAATCGAATTTAGTTATACCCATAGACGAGGATGAGTTTCTGCTAAAGTTTTTAAGACCAGCTAAATTTTACGCTGAAAGCGCATATAAAAGGGTAAGTTATTCTTGGAGACTCGTCGAGTCATCTTGTTCTATATATTTTTCAATATGTACTTTTTATACTTTTCAGATACAAGCTTACTATAAGTTCAGGTTGTCACACCATGACTACTGCCAGGATCTGTTCCCAAGTAATATTCGTTTGGCTTTCGACCACTCCATCATCTCCATCCTATCACCGAGAGATGAGCACGGTCGTCGTATCATGGTTGTTGAATCTGGAGGTAAATGAATTTGAAATTATTTTTTAAAATACTGATTATGTAACTCGTTTTTAGGGTTCCGTAGTCAAAACGGAACGGAATAAGTTAATTTTAAAGGTTTTACATATTAATGAATGTCTGCATATTATGATGTAAACTACCCTTCATGCGCGTGGCTCGACACGCACTTCGCCAATTGTTATAAACAAAACTAACCCCTAAGCACTACCTAATGTTTTTGCTTTTTTGTATCTTGTACGCTACCACACTTAACAAAATTATATTAACTTTTTCTTTGTATTTGCAAGAATTTTGTGGGTATACTTTTAGTAAGTAATTAAGTAGGAGCGTGTGTCGTTTCAACTTGAGAGAAAAAATATTTTTAGTTGGTCATTCGGCATAATGTACAAATATAACCTATTATTAGGTGTACAAATAAGTTTTGAGGGATTCACAATAGATGGCATTACTAGTACTACATCGTATCGGATTATCTTTAAACTTGCTTATTCATGTTAAAACGTAACGACTACCCTCTCATAGGATGTTTAATTTTGTTGGAGTGTAAACAACACGCAATTTTGTGCACCAACTATGTCA
>DVXP01000492.1:0-20067 GCA_018235645.1 Junonia grisea | reverse complement strand
TTCCCAAACGTCGACTGATGTGTGGATGCTCGCGCCGAGCGTCGCGCCGGAATGCTTTGATGTGTGCCCCAAAAACCAACAACAAACGGGTTGCGGCCGAATGCATGTGCGAACGTCAATACCTACCACACATGAGCAAATCAGGCCCTCCACACATTAGCGAACCACGCATTGGCGAACTAGTTCGCAAATGTGTGGAGGAGCCATAAGTTAGAGCATAATGGTTTTAGTACCACATATAAAAAAATGGACTGAACATAGGCCTCCAAAAATTGATCACTCTGTAAAAGTGTAAAACAAAACGAAACGAAATTAATATTTAATCATAATATAATTATAAAGGTCATATATCTACCTTTTATTTTTGTCATATACCTGTTATTTTTATTTATTATTTGCTGGCTGCGTTTTCTTATATTATTTACAACGCCCTTAAAATGTTTTATACCAATGTAAGTAAGAATTCAAATTACATTTAATTTATTTACAAATACGATAAAATGAGTTCACACATTCGATTTATTAGAAATAACAAAAAGGTTTTATTTTTTGTATAAAATATTTTGTGGAAAGAGGACGAGTCCGACGTTACGTTATTTTAGATACTAATCAGAATTAAGAGTCGATGTGACTAAGTCATAACATACTATAATAAGCTAAGTCTTAGCATATTATATCTTGAAAACCTCTTTTAAATTTTCTTGAAATAGTTTAACAACTCGCCATGTAATGCTCGGTTCATATCTACTATCACATCTATTGTTAGAGTGTATGATTTAAATTTTCAAATTAATTGATGTTTTAACCAATTTTTTTTTATCTTAATTCAAAATAATAAATAACACTCTTTGCAATTATAACTGTTGAAATCCTAATAAGCAAAAATTAAAATCTTAAAACATAGATATCTAATGAACATCAAGCCATAACATGCAAATTAGATTAAAAAAGTAAGTTTTACTGGTGTTGACAATGACATTAGATTGCTCACTGACATTGACAAGTTCCAATTGGATTTTAGTGTTTATTTAAGTGGATAGTCAGAAGTCATAGGAGAACTGGTTTTTGCCGATGCTTGCCGATATTTACGATAACGAAACATGATGACGTGTGCTTTGCCGTAAGTGAAAGTAACTTATTAGTGGTAGGAGTTATACACGAAGGCCTTCAATATCGGTTGTATATTGTGTTGCGCGCAGTCTCTCGTTGGTTGTGGTTTCGTGCACCCGAATCTACGTAAACGTTCTGCTCCGCTTACGATGTGTGGAATTTTTGCATACATTAATCATCTTACGCCAAAGACCCGGCGGGAGATATTGGAATTACTCGTAAATGGATTAAAACGCTTGGAATACCGCGGTTATGATTCAGCGGGCGTTGCAATCGATGCTGCGGATCAAAAGGATATAGCCGTAGTGAAAAAAAGCGGAAAGGTAGCCGCTCTCGAAGAATTACTTCAGGAACGAAGCCTAGAGTTAGCTGTCGAAGATTCTGTAGAATCCCACTGCGGTATTGCTCATACTCGTTGGGCTACTCACGGAGAGCCTAGTGCTATAAACTCGCACCCGCAACGTTCAGGCGAAGACAACTCGTTTGTTGTCATTCACAATGGCATCATTACTAACTACAAAGAAGTCAAAACCTTCCTTGAGAACAAAGGCTATACCTTTGAATCCCAGACTGATACTGAGATAATCGCTAAGTTGATACATCACATCTATCACCAGCACAAGGACTACAGCTTCCAAGAACTTGTTGAGCAGGTAATTCAACAACTTGAAGGTGCTTTTGCTTTGTGTTTTAAATCCCGTTTCTTCCCAAATGAGTGTGTTGCTACCAGACGTGGTAGCCCTTTGCTTGTGGGCATTAAAACAAGGAGGCGCTTGTCAAGTGACCATGTACCCATTATGTACACCAACAACAAAGCTACTAGAGGAGTTGTACCTTCCGTACCAAGGGTCAACAGTCATGCTCAATTCCAACCAGAAGAAGAAAGAGAAGTTGAGTACTTCTTTGCATCTGACGCTTCTGCAGTAATAGAGCACACAAACAGAGTGCTTTACTTTGAAGATGATGATGTTGCACACATCAAAGATGGAGTTCTCAGCATTCACCGTTTGTCTGGCAGTAGTACGGATCCCCATCAGAGAGAAATTTTGACTCTCAAACTAGAAATCCAGCAGATTATGAAAGGTAATTATGATTATTTCATGCAAAAAGAAATTTTTGAACAAACAGAGTCTATTGTAAATACAATGAGAGGACGTCTTAACTTCGCTAATGGTACTGTGACCCTAGGAGGTATTAAGGATTATATACCAGAAATCAAACGTTGCAGAAGATTGATGTTAATTGGATGTGGTACAAGTTACCACAGTGCTGTCGCTACCCGTCAATTGTTAGAAGAGTTGACAGAACTTCCCGTAATGGTTGAATTGGCTTCAGACTTCTTAGATAGAAACACGCCTGTCTTCCGTGATGATGTTTGCTTCTTTATTTCTCAATCTGGAGAAACGGCAGATACACTAATGGCCCTCCGTTACTGCAAACGTCATGGTGCTCTTATTGTTGGTATTACTAACACTGTGGGTAGTTCCATATGTCGTGAATCACACTGTGGTGTACATATTAATGCTGGGCCTGAAATTGGTGTAGCATCAACTAAAGCCTACACATCACAATTTGTGTCTTTAGTTATGTTTGCTTTGGTTATAAGCGAAGATCGTATTTCACTTCAAAAGCGAAGGGCCGATATTATCGAAGGTCTGCATGAACTAGACTCGAAAATCCGACAAGTACTCGCGTTAGATGGTAAGGTAAAAGCGTTGGCTGAAGATCTCTACAGACAGCGATCACTACTTATTATGGGTCGTGGATATAATTTTGCTACTTGCTTAGAGGGAGCCTTAAAAGTAAAGGAGCTGACATATATGCACAGCGAGGGCATTATGGCGGGAGAGTTGAAGCACGGTCCGCTGGCTCTCATCGACGACTCTATGCCGGTTATGATGATCGTAATGCGTGACCCCGTTTACACAAAGTGCATGAATGCATTGCAGCAGGTAACAGCACGTCAAGGTCGACCGATCGTGGTTTGCGAGGAAGGAGACACGGAAACTATATCGCTCGCATCTCGTGTTCTTGAAATTCCAAAAACGGTGGATTGCTTACAAGGAGTTCTTACAGTCATTCCTATGCAACTATTGGCGTATCATATAGCTGTTTTGCGTGGATGTAACGTCGATTGTCCAAGAAATCTCGCGAAATCAGTTACCGTTGAATAATTTTTTTGTTACTTAAAAATTAAATTGTATATCTATGCGATTTGACGATCTCTAGCACAACTACTTGTTGTAAAGGAATTTTATAGAACTACCTAACATGTGATATTAAAGAAAGGCAAAGTTGCAATCTTTTATAGCCCATTATGGCAAAAGATATTACCTATTCAGACGAAATGCCTTCACGCCTGTTTTTTATCATTGTACATTTAAATATTCTTAATGTTCAACTAAATGTAATTAAATGTAAAATTAATGATACCATCAATATAGTTATTACGAAATTTTAAAAACGAAGAATTGGTATTGAATGTTTTTCTAATAAGGTAAAATTTAGGATTTTACATAACATGACATGACATTATACATAATTTATAATTATGTATAATGTTCAAAATACCTTTATCTCTGTAATTTTGATAAATGATGTTTTAATGAAATACACTTTGAATGTTTTTATTAAAAAAAATCTTTAAATATACATTCCAATTTTAAATGGAATCTGATTAATATGTGGCATTTTACGTAACATTCCACTACTACATTTAAACCAGATTAACATTACAACATTATTATCAGAAAATATATCAAGGCCGTGCCTCTCGTTCGTTTGCACCACATACAAGAGAATAGTTATTAAACTATAACAATTGTTACAACACTAAAGCTCTATTGAGTGCCTTGAAATTACTTGTAATTTTATCAAAAACATTAACAAAATGTAAAGGGAAGAAGAAAATTTTACTTACCTGCGTAAAAATACTCTCACTATTATATTTAAGTTTTAGATGTGATAGAATATAAGATTTTTTTTCGAAATAAAATGTAAAAATTAGAAAATATAATTTTAATTAATAATCAGAAAATATATTTTTTGCTTCTACTTTCAATAATAATTACCACCAATTAAAAAAACATAAACGATACTTTACAGGCCTTAAATGTATAGCATTTATATTTTCATTTTTATAGTTTATATTTTAGTAAGTAGTAGTTCAGATTACACATTTTGTAATTATTTGCTAGCAATCTACAAATATTATTTTTGGTTTATTGAATAAGTATATTTTTTTGGTTTTAAGACGGAAACGGTACTTGATTTGAATCTTCTAATCAGTAAACAAGAAAACGAAAGATAAGAACTACTTGTCCACTTGAGCCAGTGAAAGATATGAATAACAAATACTATTAAAAAAATCATAGATGAATTATTTTTATTGTTAACAATGTTGAGGTACTTAGAAAAATTGTATGTGTGTGGTGACACTTATTGTAAATTATTATTTTTTGACGATATCAGTTTTTAACATTATGTAAGAAATAAGGACGTCTTAGATTACGTTACTTAAATTTTATTACAATTAAAACATTTATATTTTTTCTTTCTTATTCGATGTAAAATCAAGCTGTTCGCTAGTCACGACAAAATTGTAAATAGTTAAGGGAAACGTTGCATTAATAAAACAATTAAATATGACGATAATGATTACAGATATTGTTTGCTGTGTTTTCTTTATAAAATAATAATTTATGTAAAAATATAAAATACACGATACACAAGTATCCATCCACATCCTGCTTTATTGCTTTTTTATTTTACACTCAAAACGTATTTGTACATACTTACCTATGTTTGGACCTACACATGTTAATTGTATTATTAATGATAAAACTTTTATGTGATAATTGTAACGAAATTATTAATTATTATTTACGCACACTACTTTAAAGTAAAAATTCTGTTAAGAGTTTTTAGCTATTCTTTATAATATAGAATCTGTACAACAGATAATTATGTTAATTATTATTATTTGAAATTTGTAGTTTATTTCGTATTTTAAAAATAAATATATGTAATTATATATTTCGCCGTTTTAATCACTTTCCCTAACATTCGAAGATAAGGATAACATAATTATGTACACAAACATAAAACTATTAAGTATATGTTAACATCGAATCGAATACAGTGAAGGTACATAGTTTTATTTTATTTATTTATTTTTTATTAATCGAGGGCTAAGCCTTTATTCTTATGTCACATTCATTTCCAATATTTAATATCAGTCGAAAAAATCCATTAATAAAATTAGTTGTTCTCGTTCATTTTAATATCTTATCTAATAAAAATAATTTACTTAATTACCTAAAAAATATGAAATAAAACTAAAAAAATATTTGCATGATTGATGATTAGTAAAAAAATGTTACTTTGATGATTGAAACGGAATAGGTACTTGATTATTTTTATTTAAATAGATATACTTAGGTATATATTAATTATTAGGTGCTAAAACAATGAATTTTCAACATTCAAAAGCTTAATCTATAGTATTATTCTTTGTATTTTTAATTTTAATTAATGATTATTAAGACATCCACCTCAAAATAGACGCATCTGTCACCTTTGCCTTTTAAAAGTAGGTATAGGTATTTAAAATGTTAATATAACATACAGAATACCAATGTATTCATGCCTATGTCGTTCTCGTTTTCAAGGTTGATTTCGAGATGCCTTTAGATCCACAAAACATTTTTTAACGACTGACAATATTTGCTAGAAACCTGCTTTACCTAATATACATGTTATCTAGGTAGGTACCTACTTATATTTGATGAAAATCAAAGTCCGCCACGCCCTAAAACCGGCAAGAAAATTGTTATGCATTTACTATATTACAATACAAGCTTTTATTTTTTATTACGTACATATTGTCATTTTTGACTATTTATATGAAAAAAAAATACTATCCAGTCCGAGCGGCGGCGGCGCGGCGCTTAGCTTTGTTTTCTGTTGCATATTGTGTAGAATGTAGATACAGGAAGATATATGTACATATAGGTACTTGCAAAAAGATAAACTAATTTAAAGTTTTACTCGTAACGAATCTTGCTTGCTGTCATCACAAGCAAGATTCGTTACGAACCACCACGAACGGCCCACAAACAATCATGAAATTATTTAGAAACTTAACCAATAAATCCACGTTAAAAATTAATTAAAAATTAAAATCAAATACCTAATAATATTAATGGACTCTACTCTAAACCCATGAATGTAACGTAAAAAAATAAGAGACTCACTAAAATACACACAGAAAATTTCATCTAAATCGGTCTAGTTGTTTAGGAGGAGATAGATGACAAACATCCGTACCGAAGTTTTTTAAAATTTATAAAAAAATAAATACTGAACAATTTATTTTACACTATAGCAATATAATTAAACCATATCTGTCGTACACCGCAATTTTTACTGCGGAGGTAACTACCTACGTGTTTTTCTATTCTCTCCAGACAGATTTACTAATGCGTTACATTATATTATGTACTTTTACGTATTCTATGGTTATTTAATACACTCTACGTAGAAAGTCTTAAAATCGGATATCCGGCTACAAGGTTAGCAGGATATCTAATTTTATTAAGTATGGTATCCAATAAAAACGCTATCCGTTTCATCTCTAATGTTATCGACATTAGAAATACAAATATAACTATGATATTATAGGATAAACGTATTACTTTAAGATAGAGTAACAAGAGTATTAGATATAGTAGAAAAAATAACATTTAAACTGTATTAAAATTACTTAATTAAATTGGACCTCCAACTTCAGTAAATCAGTAAGTTTTTTTTTTTATTTTATACAATTTAAGTATTTTTTACACTTTTGCCACTTCTAACTGCATTAAAATAGGAAACAATAACAAAAATATACTATTGCTAGCTGTATTCGTATCTAATGGTAATTAATGTCCTTGAGGGACAATAGAATCGTGATTAGGAAATCAGTGACTTAGATACGCTTGACATGTTTGATACCATTCATTTTAATGAATTAAAGTAGAAAACGCTATAAATGTAGGTAAATGTTATACCTAATATGATTATGTCCTATAGAAAAAAGCTTCGACGCATCGATACTAAATATGGTTATAGAACTTGGAAGCGTTGAACAAGTTGCAAGCGCAAATGCGTAATGTCTGACGTATGTGCGTCAATGTTCAGTAGGTACATATTTTTTATTCCTTATTAATTGTTAAATCTATGTTAAAATAAAAGTTAATTTTACTACTATAAATAAATTAAATGAATCAGGTAAATTCCCTAACAATATTAGATAAAAAAATCGTGGTTGTAATAATGCAATGGAATTGATAAAATAGCAATAATACCCATTTACTTTATCAATTTTCCATATAGACGGACTTAAAGTATTTATATATACAAATGATATCTGTGAAGTGAGCGATCTATCGCATATCTTCGATAAAACATAGATACAGAGACAGATCAAAGCGGTTCCGAGTAACGCGACAATCGCACTGTGTTTTGATAGGACTCGTTGATTGGTTTTCTCTGATTAATCATTTGATAATACTAAAATGCGTAATATTATTATCAAAAAAGCATACAATGCATGCATAAATCTAAACCAAGGAACAAAATGATCTCACAATCGCTTGAAATGAAGGATTATAAGTTTCTCATTAATTTATAAAAAATAAATTATTGTATTAAAATAAAGCGTTAAGTGCAAATATATCAGGGCGCGAAGTATCGTGCAAAGCTTTTAACGATAAGCGTATGCTTACTTTTTGGTTCTTGGGATTTTTCATTAATAACAAAAAAAACTCTACGCAATTCGTAGTCTTATTTAAATAAAAAATTGAATTCGAAAGAATTAGCCTATTTCTTTCTTTTTCGAAGTCGGTTTCTTAAAGTAAAGTATTTTTAAAAACTTTTTTAGTTTAATAGTTAAATATAAAATTGTTTTTTGTAATAACTAACTTGTATAACTTTTATTAACGGAAAATATGGGTCTTAATGCTTAATTAACCAAAGATACTTTTTATACTTATATTGTATAATGTTCTCTTTAAATTGGAATAAGTAAACTGTTTGTAAAATACAAACATATTTTTATTTATTAATTTACAATAGGTTTTACTATGGAGAGTAAAACCAATGTATATTGTAAAAAAATTAAAAATATGTACATTTATGTCAAATGATGCAGTCATTTGAGGTAACTTTGCGTGTTCGAGTCATTGAACTCTGAATCATGAATGCAGTTACTCTTTTCGTTTTTGTTGTTTATGGTTATAACACTTAACGGAATAGCAGCTTCAAATAAGCGTAACTGACAAACTAATTATTATGTGGATTATTTTATTCATAGCCAACTAGACTTTGAATTCCGAAAGCTGTCGTAATCAATTTTATATTAATTTTGAAAGTCAGTTATGTCGTCATACTTGTCTATCATACTGAAATTCGTTGGTGTAAGCGTTGCTTAACAAAGTTGCAATGTGTTGAACGTTATGTACTTGCTATATTCTCATAATAGCGCATATCGTGAGGTCGCCCCGAGAGCCGTCGGGTGGCGGGGGTGTGTATGTGTGGCGGTAGGCAAGTGGGTCGGTTGTGAAACAGAGAGAGGCGTGTGTCTTTATGACTGTGCAAGAACGTTCGCTGACACCAAGCTAACATTGAAAACATAACATCCTTAAGAAAACAAACACATGCTAAAGAATAATGCGCCTTATTAAAAAAAAATAGCTGTTGCCGGCTTCGCTTTCTCAAATGTCGGTTATCTTATCAAAAAGTAGCGTATGACCTTCACTGAGTTTCTATCTTACAAAAAATCATTAATATTGGTTAATTGGCCCAAAAGTGTGAAAACGTACCCGAAATATAGAGCTTGCACCTTACTCTGCTAAATCCTTACGGCTTAAAATATTTTGTTTTAAATCATATTTTTACAGACTTCAAAAAAGAAGGAATATTTCTGTTTTGTTATATGCATTTTTTATGTTTACTAAATAACTCCGTTAATGGTGAGCCAATTTTGAGAATTCTTTTTTGTTTTTAAGGTTTTTGTAATGACTTATGAGGAGATGAGGGTCTAATGATGGTATGATCAAAGGATGGTATGGTAGCTATTAGGGATTGCGATTCGGAAAAACCGGATCGTGTAATCCACGAATCCGGCGATGTAAATTTTTTAAATTCGTCTCTGTTGCTCTAAGTAAATATAAATGCGTGGAGCGTTATTATTTGTCTCATTTTAGTAATCTTGCACTTATTATCACACACATTCCATTTTGGAATATAAACAATATACACCTATTGATTCGATGAAACCGGACGGTTACTAACTTAATGGAAAATGCGACTCGATTGAAACTCTAGATGGGATGGACCTGAATCAAAAATATCGGTGAAACACAATGGAACTGCTTAAAGACAGTGCTTGCAACCAGTATGAACATGCAAATTGTGTAATATATTATATACCTTACTAACTTACCTTACTAAATGTAAAATAATAACTTTTAGGGGAAAGTGGGGTAATTAAGAACGGCGGGTAATTGGGAACAGCTGTATATCAACTAAACCCCCTGCGCTTCAGCGCCTCAAAAGTGTGAGTGAAAGGACGAACTCTTTTCGTCACAATGAGTCAAACAATCTTTTACATGATTTTGTTATAATTTTCGACATAGACAAAATTCAGTGTAAAAAGCACGGTTCTCAGGCTAGTGACAACATATTTTGTTGTCATATTAAATGTCATACAACCTTTTTATAAATTCCAAGTAGTTTTAAGTTCACTGTCAATAATATTGCGAGTAACAGTCATTTTGTTTCGACTTTCCAAGTTGGGGCAATTAGGAACAGTAACAGGAGGATAAATGTGAATGTTCCTAATTACTACTTTTAGTGTAAAAAAGAAGCCACAACTTAATCAGAAAGAGGTCCATTATTTAATGAAGGTGTTTAGGAGAAATGAAAATGTGGAGGAGTATTTCTGCATATTTTGCACAATATTGGATCACGTGCGACAATAGCACAACTGGGCACATGATAAATGCACCAGTGGCTAATGTAGTAGGGGTTACGTCTGTGGTTTGTGTCAAACTAAGTAACTATAATACTTATTAAGAGTTAAATATGTCGTTCGCAATTATTCCATTCTCATTTCCCCCCGCGGACTGTTCTCAATTACCCCAGACGGTATCGGGTAAATACGAAAGGCAATGTTTGTTATTTTCTTAATTTTTTTTTATTAGATAACTAAAGTTCATGTTGCGATAAAATATAATTACATTTATGAAGTTTTTTTTACTATTTTTCAGGATTGTAAGTTAGGTGTTCCCAATTAACCCACTTTTCCCTATATTTATATATATATAGTAAACCGACTTCAAATTAACACAAGTAAATAAATTTGTATTTTAAAACCAGTAGGTAAGTACTATTTACCTAATAGATTCAATATTAAATTAATGTACTAGGTTTAGGTACCTCAATTATTTAAAAATGTCTTATCGGTATTAAATAACAAGTTTTAGATTGGTTATGATAATAGAGTTTAATTATCATTTACGGTATTTACCGCTAACGAGACTGTTATTTTGCCACAATTATAGTTTTGACATGAAGGTTAGCAAAATAAGCTAAATATTGTTATGTGGCTATAATGTAATCTTGATACAGAAATTACCTCCTATCCATATTAAAATATTCACAAAACCTAGATATTAAATGAAGACGTATACAAGAAGAGAATTAATTATAATAAAAAAAAAATAATTAATTCAAAATATCCATCACACAAGAAAATATTTTTAAGTTTATATAGGTACCGATTTGTTTCATCAATTGTTTAATACAAATGGATTTTGTAGAAAAATATTAGAATCCTGTTATTTATACTCTTTTAGAAAGTTTGTAAGTATAATTAAGTCGAGATAGAAATTACATAGATAAATAATTTCCGGTTAATTTGAACAATTCGTAAACAATACTCAGTACATAATCTTAATGACAAAGATAAGAACGTCGCGGTAAAAATCGATATCTCTTATCAAAAATAAAACCATGAAATATTTCTTTTTTATATTCTAAGCGCATTGTTTTACCGCGATTGGTGTTTTGTATATTTTATCAAGTTCTTTCAAAATTATTACATCGATCTAAACTCTAACGCATCCGGTAGCTGCGTAAAAATAAACTACATTGCTTATTGTTAGTGAATACCTATATGTTCTCACTGTAAGTATGCTTATACTCGCTAAATGAAAAAACTACCTATATAAGTACCGCTGGCAAATTTTACTTTTCTAATCTAATAGATTAAAAAAATAAAAGGTGCTTAAAATAATTTTAGATATATCAATATATTAAACTGTTTTTTTTATTTCAAAGTACAAATACAACAATTAGTTTATAAAAGCAAAATGTGTTTGTTAGCATTATGTAGGTATATTTTTTTGTCAATCTTTGCAAGACCAGGGCTATTTTATGAAACCCCTACACCAAATGTTTTATGTTCTTTTAGTATTTATCTAAAGCTATAAATTGTGTCCCTTTGTAACTGGTCTGTAGACCTAATCTGAGAGACGTAATGGAACAATTTTTTTTTTTTTTTCAAAAATTAGAATAAAAAAATATTTGGACCAACGAACGATTTTTTTACTTATACCTACTTGCAATAAGAGTACATGTAATTTATTTATTATATTGATTAAGAAATATTAAATGAACATGAAATATATAGGTACATATTACGTTCCGAACCTATAGCAGCCTACTTGAATAAAATATATTTTTCTTTTTTTCTTTAAAGATAAAGGTGTAAATATACAAGCAGGAAAATAGCTTGTAAAAATTGTCACCATCTCCTTTGCTTTACACCGAATACAAAAAATCATCATGTCAGAACGGCTCTACTAGTAGAGCACTTGGCATATTGGGTGCGAGTTCAATCTCCGCTGTGTTCCAGTATTTGATATTCAACACCCAGCGCACGATGTATTCATAATAATTAATTAATTTCTTTTTGACTTCGACGCTTACAATTTCAAAAATTGTGCCCCTATGACATTAATTATTAGGTATCTTATCACGTTTTTTAAATAATAGAAGCCCATGTTACTTGTTATAACAACAACCGTTCCGAAGTTTCACCGGAATAAACAAACAAAATATCCTTTATAACAAAAACAACAATGTTGTTAAGATCTTATCACCTGAAAAGTAAACTCTACAAACAATTTTAACAAGTGTTGCGTTTACGGCCGACGTGCAGTGTTGCATTTTGAGAACGCGAAAAGAATGTTTGGATCTTAGAATCACTATCATCACTACATATTATAAATCAAAGTCATTGTACGCCTATCTATCCTTATGTATGCTAAAATCTTTACAACTACACTACGAATTTTAATGCAGATTTTTTTTAAATAATTAGACCTAAGAGATATGAGTCATTGCATTCATGCATAAAACCTATTATAGTGGAGAAAGTCTGATATTTTTAGAGATTTCGAATGTGATCTCGAAACTTAACACATTTTTTGGATTATGCGCTTACGTTGCAAATACTGGATGAACCCTACGAGATAATCTGTGGTACGTATAATATAAGTATTTATGTAGTAACAACATCGCACCCGGGCGAACCCGGGCCCGGGTCACTATTCGAAAATATTATAACCGATTAATAACATCAAAATGGCTATTTCTTTTCATCTATATGGCTAAATTATTTTTGAATAACAGCGCAAACAAAAATTTTACAGGTTCTCTTAAAACTCAAAAATATTTCGCACATTGTAAATAAGGAAATTTGCATTTAAAACGAGAAGGAGATATAAAAAGGTATATAACTGATTGTGAGATTAAATATACACTATGCAGATAAAAACTCAATAGATAATTTTGAATTGTACAATGAAACTTTTATGCATAGAGAACACTTTATAAATATAATCTTTGTCTTAGAAGTAATTGACGAATTAATCTCTTTATCTTATCAGTAAAGAAGTCCTAAGAATCACTATTTACTAAGTTTATCCGATAAATTAAAATTCTTAGTATTTTATAAATTTTAGGATTTTTTCTTTATGCAAAAATAAATACAAAAAATAGTTAGTCTCAGCTTGTGCGGTCAAACCAGGTCACTGGCCGACGCCTACGTGCGCTGCAGAACGAGGAATATCTTCTCCTCGATCATTGCAAATATAAATAACATTATTTTTTGTTAAGAGAAGAAAACAACAATCGTAGCACAGGCATACACGTTCAAATCTGCATTTAGATACAAACATTAGGCATAATATTTAATTATAACATGTTATGTATTTCTAAAACGGGAGTAGAAAGGATAAGGTCTATCGAACAAACCTAATTATTACTTTGAAAATAAGTATAGCTAATGGAATTACGTCGGTCGCCAGTAGATGTGATAGAAACCACAAACTTTTTTTACTTCGACTTGCCTAGAAAAAATTTGCGTGCATGTACCATATTATTATCCACCAATTCGCAGTGGATCAGCGTGGTGGATTAAACTACATACCTTCTCCCTAATAGGAGAAGAGGTCTATGCCCAGCAGTGGGATATGTACAGGCTGTGTCACGTTTTTTTACCATATTATATATTAATGATTATGTTATATATGTAACATGTACTTACGTACTTGTATGTATGACGTATTCTTGGTGAATTTCTATAGTGTAAATGACTTTACCGATTGTGATATTTGGATTGTCATAACTCGTAAAATTCACAATAAATATGTTTTCCTGGACTCATCACAGGCTATGAGTCAGGTCAGCAAAAAATCAACAAGGCGGATGTCAGTCGGGATTTTCGATTTTTGAATAATTAAATTATGTCTTTTAATTTAATATTTTTCTAAAATTACAGAATTTTAAAAGAAATATTAATCTAAATTTACATTTCAACTCTAAATTACCAATGTATTTAATTTAATATTCCAGGAAACGACTCTAGACAATATTATGTTTTTTCTACCGCATACCAAGCAAAATAGCTACTATTATCTCTAGCACGGCACCTTTATTTTGCCGCAAGTTTAATTCAGTTTTGAAAGTGCTCGCTGCAAATCTTATTCGAACGATTATTTTATATTGCGAAATAGCTCGTAAATGTTAAATTGCGTGAAGTTTAAGTAATAGTTACACTTTAATTAGCGTAATATCATTAAAATAATAGGTATGTGTTAATTAGGTACTTGTGTACCTGATGTTCTTTTTTTATTTATACTTTGTACGGTAAAAGAATATAGTAGGTACCTAAATAAAAATGGGTTATTATAACTATGATGCTAATTACTAACTATCTATTATGGTTAAGTGATCATCACTTCCAAACAGTGGCGGCGCAAGATCATAATTTAGTGTGGGCGAAGTACATTTTGCGAGGCCCTCTATTGGTTCAATTAGAAGTAAATTTAAAGAAAAAAAACCTTAAAATTAAAATGCTTTTTTATTATTATTAAGAAACAAATTTAATATATTCATACTTCTTCTCATAAAACTAAAAATAACAAAAATATAGAAAAAAATCAAAGAAACAGATATTCTTTTTTTGAGCTTTTGATTTTACTGAACTTCTAAATTATTGGTTCATAATTTATACTAGATGCTATATCCGCTTCAATAGACAAAACTGCTAAAGCTGAAAGTTTTTCTTGACCCACATTGAATTTCTTTTTTTTTATTAATATCAATTTTAAATATAATAGCTCCTTTAGCTGAAGCAGTCTTTGCAGGTATCGTTAGGAATATTTTAATGACAATGCGATACGAAAAAAAGCAACATTTTAGAGGTGAACGCGCAAATTTTTGTCTTTTTTGTGGTTGAACTGGATCGGCTTTCAATGAAGTTTTCCCGAGAAATGTTGGTGCAGCCGATGTATAAAGTTCACTCATGCTGTCATCCGCATAACAAAAATGCCACTGATTTGCAGCATATCATTTAAGTGCACGAGAAACAACGTAATTGATAGCACACAGCCTTGCGGGATACCAGCATTAACAGACATGAGATCAGAAAATTCTCCGTCGACTACAACCTTTATGCTTCTGTCAATTAGGAAACTGGTGACCCATTCTCATAATTTCGAAGCTTCCTTCCTACGAGCTTCCTGAGGAAGTTCCTAGGAAGGAAATTTCGAAAGTAGCGCTTTATGCCGTATTGAATCAAAGACCTTCGCAATGTCCAAACTAAAAGCTTCGCCCTTACTATCGATTGCATGTGCCCATCGAAGTGTTAGGTATACTAGGAGGAGAGGTCTTAACTAAGCCTATCAAAATACAACATTTTCTTATCAATTAAAATATCATATTATATAAAAATAATATAATAAAAGTAAATAAAATAATATACTTGGCTGAATTTAATAATTATTATCTATTTATAAATAATACCAAGTGTTACCACATTATGATATTGATTATGGCCTTAACTAGCCTTATTGAAAATTATTGGATGAATGGCTTGAATGGCGCGTAAATCACAGTTTTCCCGCCTATCTCACTTTTTGTTGAGAGAGTGACAAAGGTTTATTATGCCCAAGATGCACCAGGCGTCGTAAACAATCGCGGATAAGCTCATTTCTTATTTTATCCTTGAGAGGGACTCCGAGCATAGCTCGTTCCGTAGCACGCCGAGTGACTTTAAATTTGTGGACTTATTAAATTCCAATTAATTTAATAAGTCCACAAATTAAAGTTAATTTGTGATAGTCGTCTTCAGGCTTTGCGGAATTGTCGACGTAAGGACTCGACGTAGCTTACCAAGTGCCGCCCAACCCATCTGAATCCTCCTGTCCGCTTCCTTCTCCTAGTTGTGTCGGCCAAGTTGTATCGTCTGGCCTAAGTAAGTGTAGTCCTGAACAACTTCGAGAAGAACGACACTGGTCTCGACATGACATTTCTGATGAACATAACTTTTATTTTGTCCAAGTTCATACTCGTCGGGAGGACTCATTTAAGTCGTTCAGCATTTGATTCAGCACTTCCAATCTTTCTGCAAAGAAGACTTAACTACACATACCGTCGCCAAAACGAAGATGAGAGATATACTCTCCATTAACGTTGATGCCTCGTCCAATCCAGTCTAGGGTTTTAAAGACGTCTTCCATCGCATTAGTGAACAGTTTCGGGGATATCACGTCACCCCTGACTCACCCCACGACGGAGCCGAATCTTCGGAGCTGAATCAGGTCTTGTCCGCTTATCTTGGATTTGGATAGTCATCGTCGCAGCGTTGTATAGACATCTCGTCACTTCGATATATCGTCAGACTCCAGAACAGCCCAGGTCTCGATGGAGTCAAAGGTTTTCTCGTAGTCCACAAATTATACAGAGGAGCGAAGAGTATGGCACACAGCAGCTGATTATACTCTTCGGTCCTCTGTATAATTTGCCGAACAGTATTAAAGAGCTCAGCTAATGCTTTTCAGTCCGGCGTCCGCCAGCCATTAGTAGCTCGGTAGTAATGCCGTCATCACCAGGGCCCTCCCATTCCTGAGCTGTTTGAGAGCCACACTAATCTCGCTTACGTCAACGTCCCGGATGTCTCCCGAGTACTTTTCTGATTTTATCAATAAAACTATTGTATCATTAAAGATTTTGGTGAAGAAAAAAAATTAAATAGCAGGTATAGATTATTTATTATGCAAAAAGTAATGAGTACCTATATGATTTTCATGAAGTAGTTACTTCTAATAATTTTAATTTACGTTCTAATGACCTGTCACCCGCACCATTCTATAATGCATGGAGAAGACCCTAACTATACCTGACCAGGGACTCTCCTCGATAGCAACATAACGCCAACTTATGTAGCAAGACTAATTATTATTTAAATGAATGATGAGAAACGGAAAGATAAGATAGATAAGAAAGGATAAGGTATATTTAATTCATATATTTTATAACATAATATAGTTTTTTAGAAATGTCCATTACTTTTTTACTATTATTTTGTGCGTCGAAGTTATTTATTTATTATTAATAAAGAAAACCCTTTTGGCGTGTACTTTTGGATTTTTCATACTTTTTCAAATTTATTTTTCACTGTGAGGGGCGATGCCCCCTGTACCGCGAGGGAGTCTTACGCCGCCTCTGCTTCTTAAAATATTAAAGTCGGTGCCAAGTATGTAGTATGTAAGTATGTAGCGTTTATGTCGGTGCTAATTAGGTTATTTTTATTAATTGGAATCCATAACAGAATTTACACGTCTGTGCAGATTATCCATAAAGAATTCCATTATGCGGCTTCCAACTCGAAATCAACTCCCTGAACGGGAGTTGATTTCGAGTACGTTGTGGATTGCATCTTTTACATTCCTCTTTATCTAAGTTACAAGGACCCATTGTCAACTTCTCATGACCAATTAGAAAGTATCGCTTTTCCCGATGCAGAGCAGCTAATCATTGAGGATTTCTCCTGGTACTTTATCATCTGATAGACTTATTATTAAATTCTGATGACCATTTGTGATCTTCATCATCAGTTCCACTTCATCAAATGTTGCTTTTCGTGAGCAAATGACCAAGGTTCTTTGAAAAAAAAAACCGAAATCACTATATGTGTGCCTGTAAAATTTGAGGAGTTCTCTCGATTTCTCCAGGACCCCATAACCTGATCTTGATCTCCTGACAGTGGGGCCACCTGTGAAACATAACCTTTCAAAAAAAGGATTGTCAAAATCGGCCCAGCCGTCTTCGAGTACCTAATTCGGTAACGTACACAAAAAAAGGCCCCGACAAATTGATAACCTCCTCCTTTTATGAAGTCGGTTAAAAATTCGTCTCTACTTTACGTAAAGTGGGGTTACATTTTTATGTAACATTTTGTTGAGGTAGTTAATATGTATTGTCTAACCGTAATAAAATGTCAAGAAACCATCTGATACATTATACACACTAGGTATATGGAGTTAGAGGTATTCGATATTATGATGCGATTTTTAATACGTTTTTAAATGTATATTAATTACCTTAACCTTAATAACCTTAAGACGATGAAACACAATGTATTACATTAACATGAAGTTATTACATAAACTGATATCAATGTCTAATTTAAAGTTTATAATTGTTCTCTTATATGAGAATTGTGAATATGTTTGACGGAAATTCAATAGACGATGTAATAATAATAATTGGCCAAGTGCGTGGCAAGCCACGCCCATGAAGGGTTCCGTAGCTAAGCCCATTATTATACGCGGAAATCCTTTAATTTAATCACTAAAAATAACTTATTTGTTAATTAATAGTATGTTTATCTTTAAAAATATCTATTTTGGCGGATATATTTCTTTTTACTTTCATTGACTATAACTCGATAACTATAAAAGCCTACATAGCCGTGACAATTTTCCTTTTAAATTAATTATATGCCTAACGACGGTCTCATAAAAGGAGACTACTGCGTCTCACGCCGATTCACCGATACTGAGCACGGAATTATCTTGGTTCACCCCACAATGGTGGCAAAATTTACACAGGTACTTTCTAAAACAACGGTGACTAGTCAGTCGGACCTGCGTAAATAGGAGGGTGACTCGTCGCATTTTTCTCATCCAGGTCTCGAAGGCCGCCGAGATCGCTATCAAGACTATTCAAGACGCCGTTATACGCGTAGCGTTCTCCACAGAGACGGGCGTACTATAATCCCTCGTAAGAGCTCTTCGCTGCTCCTGATGACATAGCACTCCGAAAGCGCTGGTAGAGTCAGGCGCGAGGAAGAAAGCGAATCCGTAGAACCTCGCCTCTGTTTCCGCCAGTATTACCGAGGCCGGAAAGAACGACAAAAGTTCGCCGCTTCAAAGAATGTCGTGCGATATAATATACCCGCACCATGTGACCACTGCAAGGAGAGTGGTCATCTGCTTAGTATTGCAGCGGTGGGCCAGTCAGTCGATGTCACCACACGGGTGAACGACACCAGATAGAGGCGGTGAGCTTCCTCCCTCGGGCCCCGAGATTAGACAGCAGTCTGTGCAATCCCACTGCCTTCTCAATCCGGGGGTGCCAGGATTTTCTAATCTCCAGCAACAATCCTACTGGTGTCATGTGGAACCATAGTGCCTCGGTCTTGTACGACGCTATCCGAAGGCCCGATTCAAAAGTTTTTGGGACGACGATTTAGACGTCAACGGTCAAATGGCCCTGACGGAAGCCGAACTGGCTTTTGACTAGGTTGTGACCGACTCTCGGCAGATGCGCGCTGAGACTCGTCTCGTCGCAATATGAGACGGTAGGCAGAGGAAAAATCTGCGTCACTGCCATCTTTCTTCAAGAGAACCAAACTTGCCTCCTTCCAGGCCGTGGGTACCTAGCACGTAACGTCACGGATCCCTGTCGAGACACTGAGGAGCTCGTCCTGAGACTCAGTACAGGCGTCCGAGATTGCCACTCATAACGTCAACTTGGCCGCATGGAACTCCCTATAGGCTTTTGTTTTCTCCTCTGCAGTCGCTCTCCTTCTCCTTCGGGCTCTAGTGTGCTGGTGTTGGACGCGCAGACATGTTAATCAAAGTTACGCGATCTCCGCCGACCACCAGTGTTCCGCCTGCTCCTCGAAGCGGCCTGTTCGGGACATCGATACGTCGCTTATTGACGTTATCATGCCTCTGAATGCTTAGCCTTTCAAAACAATAATGTGGCCCCATTTTCATTTTAATCCCCAGGGCCTACCTACCAGGGTCGTTACCTAGCTACGCCACAGTTTGCCACTTCGTATTTTTACCAGAAAGAAAAAAGTGCCAGTTGCACTACCTTAGTGGTGAAAAAATAAGTTTTTGGGCCTAAACGCGCATAAAGTATAACTAGCGGCACTCGTGCGCCAAATTGAATGATACACAGAATCTACAAGAGGAATGGGCTATTTGACTATTTCCTAAAATCTGTTTCACATTGTTTAGTGATTCATAAGGATCCCACTAACAGCTTTTA
>DVXP01000491.1:0-20079 GCA_018235645.1 Junonia grisea | reverse complement strand
GAGCTCGAGATGAATTTAAACACAAATTTAGCACTTGAAAATCCAGCGGTGCTAGCCAGGGTTTGAACCCGTGGCCTTTGGTTAAGATCCACGTGTTCGCACCACTAGGCCATCTCGGCTCAGATTATGTGTTCTAGTGATAATACAAGCAATATAGGTGTACATATTATATTTAACATAAAATGTAATTTACTTTTTGATGAGCACTATTACTCCAGATAATCTATGTCTTACACAATACTCACATTTCAACGCGCACACGCATATAATGAGTGCGCCAATCGCGTCGCCGTATTTCTCAGCTATGGCGGGCGCGTCCTGTGTGGTTGCCGCTATAACTACAGCCGGGTATAGCACGTTACGCTCCAGGAAACAGAGGTATACGAATATCTGGAATAAGTTAAGAATATTTCATACCTCAATAATTAAAACATTTGAATGCATAAACTGGTGTGTCTTTATAATTTGTTTAAAAAATTCATTGGCGGATTCCCTTTTAAAACTTCTTTTTTAAAATTAGTATTAGTATTATCTTTATGAAAATGTTTATCTTTATTTCCAAACATGAAAGGCCGCATCAGTGTAGAATGTTACATTAAGTAATAAATATCTCATATAAAAGAAAACTAAATCAATAATAAAAGGCAAAAGTTTTTTAAAGTGGACCTTCAAATAATTAACTAAATGATACACAATATGTTTCTATATTTACCTTCTCAAAGTACATCAGTCTAGCTGGTTCAGTGACCTCAAACTGAGCATGTTCGTGTTGTTTCAATACCGGTCCAGCCAGGCAGAGCCAGGGCTGTTGCTTGCGCAGCTGAGGCGTTATGTAGTGGAGGAACCAGCCTAGAATGCCCGCTATTATCCAGAGTACCTGTAAAAACCTCTTGATTATTGTAATATCTCCTCAAATATTCTGATATAAATTGTGTAGATTGTGGACCTAATAAGTATTTTAACAAACGCAATACAAATGAAAATACAGAATTCAGAAACTGTAGAAAATGTTCTTATAAGTTAAAACAAACAAATCGACGACGTCATAATAAGAAACAATAGCAAAGCAATAACCATATACGTAGGTATGCTCACTTTAACAACTCAAATTGTGACAAAGTTGAAAGTAGCTTCAATATTAAAAATAAAAGTAATAAGTAAGGATATATTACCGTATTAAGCTGTGGTCGTAGCGTTGTGAAGACCGTCGTACAATGCAGTCCAAACACGAAGAGTCCGAGAAACGTGCAAACTATGACGTCATTCTTTAATCTAGCATTCACTGTTGCTTGTAATTTCTTCGGCAAAGGATCTTCCATATCTTCATCTGGCTTGTCATCTGGTTTATTTGCATTTGAGTTCAATGTGTTGGAATCTCTGCTCTTTTCTTCTGTTTCTGTAGGAGCTTCAGAACGATCGGCTTTTAGGGAATTAGTCGAATTCATTGTATCGCCCCTTGGATCCATTTTAAGCGAACTAACACTCGAAGTTTGTGACCTTTTTTGCGACCTTGCAATATTTGTTTCAGAGCTAAAGTTTATCTTGGAAGCCGAACTCCCAATGGAGTTTTGTTTCGATATATTACTCTCTGAATCGTTCTTCTTTTCTTCCGTCAGTGTATTAGGATCGGTTTTTTCCGTGCCTGGAGAACATTCTGGGCTATGGACGACGTATAATTCCGGCGGCAGTAGATGTTTCTTTATTAAGTTCCATATAAGTGTATAATCACTTGCGCTTCGGCTTAAATGATACGCTATGGGTACCAAAAGACCGCAAAATATTGAAAATAATATATTGTGTTTTTGATGCTGAGTCTTCTTTCCCTCAACCAGTCCACTATATGCAAAACCATATAATACTCCTATGGCTGCTATAGACCGAACCACGCAGTACACAGCCGCGCTCAAACTACTCGTCGCATTTCCACCAAAAACATGCATATCTATCTGTTCTAATAAGTACATTAGGAAAGTATTCACTTGGGGAAAAAGGCCCAAACTAAATGCTAAAGGGAAAAATAACAGGAACTTTGAAATAATTTCTTGTATCACATATAAAAAATCTCGTTCGTTGAATTCAAATCCATAGATAGTTAAAGGTTTCGTATCGTCTGCACTTCTTTTGGTACGTAAATTAGTATCTTCGGGTGATGAGATCAGCTGTAGTTGACTATTCACAGCGCATAATATTGCCGTGCAAAGACAAAAGTAAACTGGACGTGAGAAAACGACCATTTTATTAAACCCATGTACTGGTGACGCCGAATCAGGTTGAACACTTTTGAGTAGGGAATATTGACTCCCAGCCATGATGAAACAAAACCAAAACGCGTAAATGTCCCTGTAGAAGCCGAGGTTTAGCACCATAGACCCCAACGCAGCAACTGCTACTGCTAACATTATAGATATAAATGTTTCTCTGAATGTCAGATTTCTGTCGAAAAGGGCCATCAGTTTTAGTCTATCCATTGTAACTTTGACTTCTAAACACTTCGATAGTTTAAATTTATAGTAACTCTTCGACTTTGGTTTGTTCGTTTTATCCAAATCGTCCATTAATTTGGAAAATTTACTTCTAATATTCATGTCCACGCTTTCTTCGCCTATCGACGGCATTAAACTAGGTATATGAGTTGAGGTGTTTTCTGCCTGTTGTTGGGCTTGTTGCTGAGCTCTTTGTTGGCTCATCAGAAAGTTGATATGCATGCTTGGAAGTCCCATTCGTGATTGTCTTTCTGCTTCTATTTGTTCTAATAAACTATCTGTTACATATGCAACGGGGGATCTAGGTTGGTCCGTGTGCGAGCCAGTCCCTCCATCAAATACATAGAAGCGTTTATTTGAACTATTCGTGTTAATTGGTACAACAGTTGATACATTATTGTTACTAGATAGCAAGGGATTATTGCTACCTTGATTAGAAGAACTTTGGTCTATACTGTCGCCTCTCTTCGTTTTTGCTATACTCTCACTATTTGCGGCCTCTGACTCTAGTGAACCACAACTGCCTTCGCCGGCCGTTTCTTGTGAATTATCAGGGTTTTCAGTAGCTTTAGCATTAGTACGTCCCGTCCCGTCATCTTTTTCGGGCAGCGGAATTGGTTGTGCTTGCGCTCGACCAGAACTGTTTTTGTCGAACGTATATGACATCCAATTGCCATACTCATCCATAAAGCAATGTATTGCTCCATCGGTTGTATCATCAAACGATGTAGCAAAATGCACGCTGTTAGAGTTAGGGTTTTCTGAACTAGATGGTTTATCTTTTTTATCAGAACTGTTTTGGGCAGATGGATTGTTGCGCTGGCGTGTCGAACGTTTTATTTTTCTGACCCTATTTCGATGATTTCTATCCATTAACGGCCTTAATCTTGGACCTTCCTCTGTTGTTTGTCCCTCAATCGTAGGTGGATTATCGTTTACACAGCAAGGCATAAAGTCTACTCTGGAATTGAGAAATGCGGCTAGTAAAGGCATCGATGTAGGAAGCAAAGTATTAGTTGATGTTTGTGCTACTTCCTCTATTGATCTTTTTCTAGTTTTGTGTATACTGTCTCTTTCCCCTCTAATACTTTGTCTGTGACTCCGAGATCTCTCATCTCTATTTGGAGGAGGCATCACAACAGTATTAGCATTGGTCGCTGCGAAAAGACATTCTAATCCCTGTACCAAAGCAGCCTGAGCTTCAACAGCATCCATCAATATTCTTTCTTCAGTCTGATTCTCGTCTTTTTCTTTTTTAGAATCTCTCATTTTGTTCTCTTTCTGAGACGAAGTTCGTGAACGCGCTAAGTTTTTTATCTGCTTTGGTATAGCTCCTAAGTTTTTTGGTACGTTTGACGATGATTCACCTAATGCATTAGCTAACTTTTGACATAAAACCTCTTCTGGACCTAAACTTTCCGCACAACAGGCGCCTTTAAATTCTGAAGAAGTCTCTTCAAACAGCCAGTCTAAGCTGTACACGCTTCTTTCATCAGCGCTTTTGCTATCGCAAGTTAATTGTGACTCCTCAGTCTCTGGGGCATTATTTTTTTCATCTTTAACCTCGTCTTCTGGCCTCTCTATCTCACTGCTACTGCTACTAGTATTGGATATGTCATGGTCCCAAAGTTTCTTTTCAATAGGTTTTTTGTCTTGAGTAGGTTTATCAGGATCTGCATTTTCATTTGACTCCAAACTTGATTTTTCTATAAGCAAGTCTTTCGAACTTGCACTTGCTTTGTCAAAATAATCACCGCAAGGATTAAATTTACATTCACAGTTATTTGGTTGTTTATCACACCTAACATCAGATTTGCTAAGTTTTTTTAGTCTAACATGTTTTGTTTTATCATTTGGACATTCTGATTGATGTTTTGGGTTTTGGTGCCGTTCACAGCAGTGTTTTTTGCAGTCTGTTGGATTTTTTGTCCTGACCACTCTTATATCGTTAATCTTATCAAGTAGCGGTGATCTGGATCCATTATTTTCAAAGTCAGAATCACTGGATCGCATAGCTGGCGATTGTTCCGCTTCCCAGTCGAACCCCCGAAACTGCTTCTCATCTTCATATTCACTGTAACTTTCTCCGCTAGAATCCAAATCGGTTTCTTTCTGTGATGTTTGCATTTCATCCGAAATTTCAGCAATTGGATAAACTATTTCCGAACCATATGTGAGATAAGGATGACTGCATCCTTCCCCAGATTCGTTTTTGGGATAAAGGTTCAAATGAGGACCGCGAGTCAAGCATTTACTTGGAGGCGGAATTACTGCACTTTTAGGGTTTTTCAACACCTGACCTCCAATTGTCTCTGCACTATTTGGATGAGGTGATAAGTTCGATACACTTGGAGGAGGACAACCTATTTCTAGCGCTGCACTTTTTATCCGCCGAACACCAGGACTTTTCCCTTTACTTTTATCAGTATCGTTGGTTGGGGCTTCAGCCTTAACCATCATGTATTCCCCTAATTCAACACTTGCAAAGAAACCTGTATCAGCATTATTAGAGTGCCGCCTCATGTGTGACACAAGTTGCGCTGTTGAATTTAAGAGTGGTAATTGTATTGTAGACATTGTCGAGTTTGAATTCCTTCTCATATTCGACGACTGAGCTGTCGCGAGTGCCATTGCGGATTTCGTACAGCTTTCGTCATGATAGTTGTTATACCTTCGTCGTTGCGCAGTTCTCTTCTTAGGGGATGGTGGTCCTACACTGGGTTCGGAATTATCTCTCGAGTCGGAACTTAATTGGCGAGCGAACTTCGATTGATAAGGTTCTACAGTCGCCTCGCTGCCGTCTAAGTACAACCATTCCTTGAAGAAGTCCCTATTACTTGATCCACGACGATGTGGATATTCGTAATACCTTCTGCTCACTTTGGCAAATGGTCCCTCATCCGTTAACATATGGACAGGTATGTTACTATCTACTCTAGGGTTCCGCGACTCTTCGACGATCAGTTCATCGATCCGTCCATGACCTCGCCTGGTTTTATTCCTGTCCCGTCTATGGCCGGATTTAGACCGACTCCTCGTTGGACGGGTTTTCGAAGGATCTGGAACCTCTACGGTTTGCGCTACGCAAAGATCAGATTTTGTTATTGCTACTGGCTCGATCTGCTTTGCAGATACAGCACTGTCTTCCATACTCGACTCGGAACTGTTCTTTCGATGAACATCAACTTTTAAATCTGAAAATAAGAGAGCTTTGGATTTATCAGGTCAATTCTTAACAATATAAAAATTAGAAAAATTGTACGAATCTTTACCTATGGTACTATTGTTGGGCTTGTGATATTCAAGTGAGGTTACAGAGTCATTATCACTCTGCGGTGCCGCTCCACCGCCGAGAGTCTGCATTTCTATGCCTTCCTCCGGCCTGCGAGTTGACAACAAACTAAACAATTGTAAATAGAGTGTCTACAGAACGAAATAACAATGCAAATAAAAAAATAAACAATCAATTAAAACAAATTGTTTGAATGAGAAGCAATGAACATAAATTAAAGAAAATATAGATGTTATAACTTACGCAGTATTCTCGTTGGAATTTCCCGCTTCATCTGTAGATTGTACTACGATTAGTTCGTTAGTGTCGTACATGTGGTGCAGGCCGTGGTTGATCAGCTTAAGGGCAGTGAATAAAAGCGCCACGAGGGCGCAGTAGATCAACCAGCCGAGACTCGCTGGTGGGAAATACTGAAACAATTTTTAAATGTTATACAGAATCTACAAAATTTGACAACATTTTTTGTCAATTAAAAATAAATACAATGTTTTTCTAATAAAAAAACTCTTAAAAATGTTGCTAAACATAACATATTATTGATGTCTCACCAATAAATAAGGGAAAATAAAGCAAGAGATGGAATAATAGACATTTTAGTATTAGCATTACAATATTTGCATAGACCAACAGGTATTTTTAAATTGTCCTGTTACAGTAACCAATAAGGTATTTTATAATTATAGCTAAAAGACTTCATTTTGATATCCCTTAAAATGTATAGGTATTGATTATATTTTCTAATTCAAATCTAGAAACCTTAAAAGATATGCATAAGATATGTATCAGATAAAATCAAGTCAAATAACAAATAAATGTTAGGTAAAATCTGTTTGTTATTTTGTTATTCCTATTAAATGTCAACTAGAGTTAAAAAACATTATAGTATTCTGAAGATAACAGATGAAGGTATTTGATAACAAAATAGATAAACATAAACTCAAACAACAACATACAACAAAATAAAATATATTATTTATTTAAATATTAGAAATGTACAAAAAAAATATGATAAAAATGTGTATATTAGTTTGCAAAACTAGGAATTCACAATTTTGACTATATAGTTATTTATGATTTCTCACTGCACCCTTCCCTGTGTGATAGTTTCATGATTTATATCAAACCCTTCCCCCCTATTTCAAGCCTTATGATTAATGGACAATACCTATATTGCACATGCATTACAGTAGAGCCCAACTGTAAAATACTGACTAAACTCTGTATAGGCTGGTTATAAGTACTACAATAACGCAGGAAATCCTCATAAAGTAGTTAATAAGATGTGTTTTGCTGGTGAAAGAGTTCTCTGTACTTTCTATTTCATACATCATTGCTATATATATATTGTATATATGTACATTGTATAAGTATTTGTATGTAAGTGTAGTTATAATACTGCCTTAGCACCACCTACCCAACTTCTGTTTCGTCCGTTTATCATGTGGTGTACAATAAAGTATAAATAAATAATTAACAATAATTAAGTTTGCAAACTTTGTGAGTCTTTAGATGCTACAAATGATTATGGGATGCAGTGATTACTCAACAACAAATTTGTTCAAATTAATATTATTATTGGTTTATTAGATGCAGGGATTAATCAATATCAGATGACCTGTCTGTCTGTGGGCTGGTTATTTTATTACTATATATTTTATGTTTATATGATTAGTCATGGCACTTTATTTTTCCTATAGATAAGTTGCTTTAACTTTTGAAGGAAAATTGCCAGTCTATTTTGAAATGTTATTATCTCAAGCTACAATGAAAAGGTTATTAAAATAAATTGTAATATTTATTTAACATTATACAGAATTGAACATGAATACATGTTAATAATAATATTTCATTGTTACTTAGACTTTGCACCTTATTTCACAAAAAGATTATTAGTATAATGCTAATAAACCTCAAACATTCTAAGTCACGTTTTCGCAGGACATTGACTCAGTTATTGCTCACTCATTATTTACTTAGTTACAATAACAAACTTTAATAGCTTTGTGACCTGATTTCGATTGACACCACAAACCTTAACCTCTAAAATCTCAAAATAGCAAATTCGCAACTCACCAAGTACACAGAAAACGGTAGACATAACAGAAACAGCCATATATACAGATGTACCGTGTTGCAAAATAAATTCTGATGGGGATCATAGAACCATCCTCCTGTTAACGATGCCCAAATACCCTGGCGTAATATTTCTAGTATCTGAGAACCCATTTTACACGCTATGTCCACATTTCTGTTTAATTTACACTCCACCCACACTACACTGTTAATAGTTATTTTATATTTCACATTTCACATCAGCTTATGTCCAATTGCAAGTTTTTCGTCTTCCCTGCCATTTTGGATGACAGTGTATACACGAAAACAGACTTTATAGACATGGATTGTTTTATACAGTCACACTTAATACAACACTGAAATATTTATAAGTACACGAATTTTTTGATACGATGAAGCATAGCTAAAATTAATATTGAATTTTTCAAAAAATATTAATAACATTGGAATGGTCGAAACAACTTTCGACTCTTGACACTTAAATTTTGACCACAAATTTGACACTTATGAATTGTTGCCATTGCTACAAACTCCGAACTAATGTTGTACAACAAATAACCGGTAATGTCTAGTTTTTTCTACATTGACATTAAGTAGAAATCACTATTTATGTTGGAATGTGACAGCGGCTGAAGGCGCAATTTTTGGTATTTTTAAAATAAACCTCGCGCACTCAGTAGTATACTGCGAACGCTTAATGCGGAATGGTTACCGTAACAGTATTATTGTGTAATTAGTGATTTGTTATTGAAAATAAATAATTGAAAAACAATGGCTGACATAGAAAAACTTTTAAAGCAAGCAGCAATGCAAATTGGAGCTGGTGGAAGTGCGGGATTTATAGAAGTGTGCATAATGCATCCTCTTGATCTTGTTAAAACAAGATTACAATTACAAGCCAATAAATCTTCTTTAAAAAGTTCTGATCCTCACCATTACAATGGAATAATCGATTGTATGAAGAAAATGTATAAATATGAAGGTGTCACGTCATTTTGGAAAGGAATTTTGCCGCCGATTTTAGCCGAAACTCCAAAACGGGCAATAAAATTCTTAACATTTGAACAATATAAGAAATTATTTTTATTCGGTTCCAGTACACCTACTCCTCTTGTGAGATATAGTTTTATTTTATTAATTCCTACTTTTTGGTTTCATGCGTGTAGTATTTTCTTCCATTATCTATTAAATATACTGATTGCAATGTACACAAATGATAAACACGAAAAAATTTACAGTAAAATTAAATAATTTTAATTTAAAACATTGTTATAATATTTGTTTTAAAAATAAAACAAACAAGCAGTTGATTACAATCCAAATAATCGTGTTTGTTCACGAAAATATAAAGTCATTAAACACAATCAACAACATGACACAGATGATTGCATTAAGCATTAATGAATGTTTAATATTATAGCTGCTTAATACGTAGTTAACCGACTTTAAAAAAGGTGAAGTTTTTTAATTATTTGTTTGTATGTTCGGTGACATATCGGTCAATTGTGAGCTGACTTCAATATAACTTCAACATTTTAAAATTGGTCTGGTGTTCTCAAGGTTAAAATAATTGATATCGGAAAAATAATATTCCACTTTTATTAGTGGAAAACTAAGCGATGTAGTCTTCATAACTTCAAATCTTCGTATCAGTTTATTAAAAAATAGTTAATTTTAAGTTACGTTTTTTTTTTTACGTTAAGTTTACATAAGCTACGTTTATTATTCGAATATAAATTTTTCCCACAAAAATTTACGTCTGATTCAAAATAACGACTTTTATTTTTTTTTTAGACCTTCGCTCTGGCTGGTCTCGGTTCTGGTATAACGGAAGCAATTTTGGTAAATCCATTTGAAGTCGTCAAAGTTACTCTTCAATCAAACAGAGCATTGGCCACCGAACTTCCGAGTACGTGGACGGTGACGAGGCAAATCGTCAGAGAAAACGGTCTTGGGTTCAGAGGTCTTAATAAGGGACTAACAGCAACAATAGCTAGGAATGGAATTTTCAATATGACCTATTTCGGATTTTATCACAGCGTCAAAGGATATTTGCCAGAATATGAAGTGAGTATTGTCAATTTTAGAAACCATAACCCCGGAAACGATCAAAAATTATTATGTCCACACAAAATTGTAATCTAATTTTTTTGTGTCGACGTCAACTAAAAATAATTTCAAGATTTTAAATAACAAAAACATTACGACGAATATATTGATGATAGAGATCAAGACCTACTTGACAATGTTACTCTGCACTCGAGAGGAAAGATTGTTTACTTGTTTAGTATTGATAATGATTATTTATCAGTAGCGAGATAGATAAGGATTGCTCTTATTTATCAACCGGTACATTGACTTTAGATACCTGTTCTTCTACTACATTTGAAGTAAAAAAACAATTTCTAAGTTGATCAGAAATGAGGTCAAAATCTCTTGCCAATTTACGTTAATCTTAATCTTATGAATAAGAAAGAATAAAAAAAACTTTTCTAATAATATCCAAGTCAATGAACAGTGTTTTAATAGATACAGAGCATTTAATTACGTATTACGTAACATGCGCTATCGAAACGCATATATTTACGGAAATTACCATTTCCGTTGACGTGCTTGTAATAACTTGAAATTGTAGATATAAATTATCAAGAAAACGTTTAAATTTTCCACAAATAAGTGTGCAGCAGATGGCATTTTTGTAAAATTTTGGGCAACATAGTCGCAATATGTATTAAGAAATAGGCAAATTGGTTCGAATTGTAAGGAAGGCATATAAGTTTTAATATGTTTCTGTTCTATTAGGACTACATTACAATGTGCGGACAGTAATTGAGCTTGACCTACTTCGACGGTTCACGTCTAAGAATATATCTAACAATACTTAGGTATCCTTCTTGGTACACATTGTATAAGACGTCTCACATCTTGTTTGGTTTCGTATCGTATTTTAAGCGAATGAACTGTATATGCACACGTATAGACATTATGTTTCGTCGTAAATATTGACATCTTGATCTTCAATGATACCCTTTGACTATAGGCATTTGCTAAGTTTCTGTTTCATAACATTGTTTATATACATAGATTGTAGGTACACAATTGTTAATGCCTTTTTAAAGTCTTATAGGTTTTCAGCCATGTGATTTAATCGCAATTTTTAGATATTTTTAGTGTAGATGTCTAGACTAGTTTATACAGCGTTAGCCGCCTGAGCTCCGCAATTCTTAGCGTAAAAATTTAGTAACTCAAAACCTAGATGAATGATGAAAGATGCTAGAAAAATGATGAGAGGACTAGATTAGTTTATACTTAATTATTAGAAAATTGTTAAATGTTACTTCATAAATTAATTCCTGTGGCAAAGCTTGTAGCAATATTTAAACTGATAACAAATTGCATTACGTTGTAATCATCAATAAAGCAAATATCAGTGATTTAACAACAAGCTTATTCATATCATCCATTTAGACAAATTACACCTATTCAATATTGGAAAGTCCCCAAGTAAACCTACTAATTATACGTATTTACAGGATCCCCTTTTAGAATTTGGTCGAAAAGTCGCCATTGGATTTACGTCAGGGGTTCTCGGTTCTTGCGTAAATATACCGTTTGATGTTGCGAAGAGTCGTATCCAGGGACCGCAGCCAACGCCAGGTGTCATCAAGTATAGTTCGACAACTGGTGCTATCATGCTGGTGTATAAGGAGGAAGGGTAAGTGGAAGTTTACAACATCATTTAGCAAAGCATAATAATATTTGGTATAATCCGTGAAACCAACTCGGACACTATGTAAATTTCACTCCGATACTATACATATTGACGTATATGGCGTCTTCAGTGACCATCAACCATCAATCTGATCAACCACAAATACTTAAACAAGATTGAAAGTTGAATTGTAGTTTTTACCAAGTAAGAGGAGAAAATACACTCAACGAAGTCTAAAAACGAGTAGGTAATAGAAAAATCACTTTTCTCATGCAAGAACATTATTCGGTCCATGTTAGTGGAAATTGAAATCTTATTACCTGTATATCTAGTAATAGCGTGAATGTTTATGGAAGATATCTTGTATTGAGATTTCAGGTTTGCTTATGCATATTGGATCCATTTTTAGTCATGTCCCTTTCGTCAAGAATATATAATATCGTCAAAATAATTATGATTCCACTACAGCTGACCTGCTGTAATTTAAACAAATAAATAGTTTTGTTTGCCCTGTTTGCAATATCCCCGGCTCGGTTTTTTATTTATAATAACGTATCGGTTTTTTTTTATTTTTTTATAAGCTTTAAACATACAATTGTCAGTAAATCAAACAAATAATTGTTTCGTAAATCTATCCAAATACATAACGAAAACTTTAAAACACACCAGGTTAGGTACACTTAGCTCAAATGCTCACTTTCTCAATGCTTTCAGTCTGCTATTAGTTTTTATGATAATTAATCAAAGTAATTCAGTGAACACAGATTTGCCAAGAAAATGCATCATTCAATTAAGAGCTCTAATTTGGTTATTAGTGGCTATGCTATAGAATTAAACGAAAGAATAACTCTTACGGTACATGTTGCCCTGTTACTATTGTTTTATGTTATATACTTGTAGTTGAGATTCAGAATTGCTATCAAAAGCAGTTTTTTTCTTTTTGCCAAGGTTATTCCATTATTCATGCTCTATTGTCAATCTTGGCGTGAGAGTAATTTGTGGTAACGATTTTAGTATTAGAGTCAGAGGTATATAACGTGTAACGAGACTAAATGCCCTTCAAATAGCCCCTTTTCTATAGGAAGCGTTAACGTGCCAAGACCTTAGTTCGAAATAATATATTGAAAATATGTTTTTAACTATAATTAACTCGTATGAAGTCGGAACGAATTGTTGAATCGAAGAAAATGCCCATCCCCTTCATTCATTCACACAGGACACAGGAGTATCACAGAAGTGTAAATTAAATGCATGGTTAGCTTATAAACCAATAATGCAATTATTTTACAAGGCAGTAAATGTTTATAGATTTATAGATAGATAGTTTAAGGTAATAAGATTGGTGTTTCTTTCTATCTGTGTCCTCAAAACAGAAGATACATAATAGGCATAACAGGCCACAATACAAAATATTCTGTAACAACCATTTTTGATTTGTTTGGGTTTATGAATGTTATATTTATTTTCATTACAATTTTAATCAAAGTCGATTCAAGGATGATTAAATTAAAATAATTAATATTATTTAGTTTTAATATTCAAAGATATCAAAATTAATTGTTTATCATTTTTCAATATGGAAATAGAGTTAGACATAAATATATACATAGCAGAAAACTTACTTACATAACATAAACTATCACTTTTAGCGTGGCCATGTGCCAGAAATATAGTTAGACACTATAAGTACAATTTGCGTAGAAACTAAATTTTAGCGATAAGCTTAGCAATATGTATGCGCATTTTAATTTAGACAGTATATACATATAGTAATGTGTGGTAAACTATGTAGAAATAACAGAAAGGCATTGTAGCAACTAAGTTACTGACAAGAGCTTATCTCAATTTATATATTTAGATAATATGTCTATAAAAATATATTTAAAAGTACTTGATAGATAGATAGATAAAAACTTTATTGCACTCAATATCATATAAAATAACAGTACATATAAATGGTTAAATACAGAAAATTGAAGGCAAGGGCGGCCTTATAAGCGATCTCTTACAGGCAACCCAACAGACGAGGAAAGCATATTCTGTACCTGAGTGACTGATCTTCGTATAGCGTTTTGTATCTACTATAATTTTATAGGTTTTTTAAGGTGAAAGATATACTTCAAAATAATTCGTTGTCTAAGAAAAAAATATTTAAACCTGTTTAAACTGAAAGATAGATAGAAATGTAGATAATGTAAGAATTATTTATTGTAAAGCTATAACATTATTAAATCTTTATTTTGACATTATTATATTTTGTAAACGAAATTTAGAAAATAAAAAATCTACAGGTATAATTTTGATCCGAACTAATGTAGTTAGAAAATACTTGCAATAGCATTGAAGCGATGCAAATGTAATTTATTCTAAGGAATATTTACATTGATCTGAGCGTTACCGTTTTATTTTCACAAAAGCATGATAAACACGTTGCTTGGAAATTGTCCAAAACTACATCATGCGGCTTATTTCATTTAAAACAAAGGTTTTAGTATTAGGTATGTTTATTTTCGATGCAAGAGTCATTAGCACAGACATTTTATAAAGAAATAAAAAAAAAGTAATTATAATTCGTCATAAGATGCTCGTATTCGAATCCTAATTTTTATTTGGTACTTGAATTGGATCCAATTTTAATGTTTTTCTTTAACCTATTAGTAATTACTCATAGAATTTATTACGACAACGTTTCGAGTCAATGATCTTCTTCATTTCTATTTTCGTCATTGTCGTGTCTAATTAGTAGAATTATGAATGAGTTTTATACAAACAAATTAATTGAAGAAGGAAAACAGGAAATGTAATTTTCTTTCTTTTTCAGGTTTCGCGCCCTCTACAAGGGATTACTACCAAAGGTGCTGCGGTTAGGTCCAGGAGGCGCTATTATGCTTGTTGTATATGACTATGTATACCACTTTTTAGAGGAAAAGTTTCAAGACAAACCACGCAACTTATAACATTTGATTTCGCATTAAAATTTAAGTAATGGTAGATGCTAAATCAAAATCCTTGAACAGTCGGATTTTTTTCTTGGGAAATTATATTATTTAAAATTACGCTTATGTAAACAAAATTACAATTTTAAAAACGCACATAAATTTTATAAGCATTTTATAATGTTAAATATGTGATACTGCCGTATAAAATAATTTAATCTAGAACTAGTTACCATCAAACACATCAAGTGTTTGATGGTAACTAGTTCTTTAAAATAATATTTAACAGTCTTTAAACATTATTTTGGACTAAAAAAAATCTGTTTACAAAAAAACAATTTTGTCACACTAAAATATTTTGGAACTCTGCACATTTTTAGTTCTAATGACTGTAGTGTAATAAGTGGTGGTGAATTGTCTTATGAAGCATTTATAATGGTTATATACAACGTTGAATTGAAATAATATACTATATATATAGTGTAATATTATCAAAATGGAATAAATGGCTATAACTGTATACATTTTGTAAATAAATATGTTATGTTATTTCGTTGTTTTAATTATGAAGTCATTGTTCCTTGCGATAGGCAAATTAAAAAAAAGTTGAAATGTCTGAAAACTAGCCGCATTCGAATTTGCATGTGTGCTCGAACTAATTACCTAATTTTTTTTGTACCACGTAGCGTAATGCGCATCATTCAAGTTTCGTAAACCGGATTATATTCCGACTATACTACTACAATATCAGTAATAGTGTTTATTATTATCTAACGAATTCTTAATGGATACAATAAAAAAGAACAGCAATGTCATAGGTGTATATTTTTAAGATAAAATGAAAAGTGAAATATAAAAATCGAAAGAACTACTTGTACTATGTAAGACAATTCAATTTTTAATTTTTTGCTTTTAGTTAAGACTACTCTAAGTAAAGCTAGTATTGGAAACATTGATGTAGGTACTTAAAAACAGAAATACATCTGTATTGTCACAGAATCTTATAGTATTTAGCAATAAAATAGTTTATAGGACAATTTGAATTTTACAGTAGATAATATTTTAAATTACTGAAAAAAAGTTATATCGTTATATTGTTGTTGTGTTGTTACATCATCAAAATCACTTAAAGAAATGTTATTACTCAATTAATTAGTTAAAATAAATTAAACAATGTAGTCGAATAAACTCTAAAATTATAGATATTAATAATGTAATCGTTTTTTTTTCATTTATTTACATCAATTAAATTCATTCGAATTAATTAAATTTATTAGTTTTATAGAAAATAATAGTGTAGTATATGGAAAAACATTATTATCTAACTAAATATCTTTATTTAAACCATAATTAGATGTTTGTTTCTTATTAGATATTGTTATCGGTTTTTCATGATTAAATTTATATAGCAACATTGATATAATTTTTAGACATTTACGGTTTTAGATTAATCTGTGCACACAGTTTTCTTCCGCCATATTGTTTTGTTTTGCTTTTGAGATGGAACTGTGG
The DNA here is from genome assembly GCA_018235645.1 of Junonia grisea. Taxonomy (NCBI): domain Eukaryota; kingdom Metazoa; phylum Arthropoda; class Insecta; order Lepidoptera; family Nymphalidae; genus Junonia; species Junonia grisea. The sequence goes on along the minus strand of DVXP01000491.1, from coordinate 4,071 downwards.
CAAAATACAATGAATTTGTAAATAAAACAATTTTACACGCACAAACAATTTATTTTGATTATAATAATACTTTATAACCATATTAACATGTAAGTTACGTCTATATTTAATTAAAAGATTATTCATAACTCTTCAACATTTGCTGATTATTAAAATTCAGACAATTTTTAAAAACATGATTTATTTCTTATTCTTGCTTTTATTGTTATTGGAAACCAATTTAAATTTCGTTTAATTTTTATATTTCCGTTTTAAAATGTGTCCCAATTAAATAAATTGATAAAACACTCGGATTTTTTTCGTATTTCCAGAAAATAACAATGGATCAAATCCAAGCGGTGCCGGCGAGCTTGCCTCATATTGTACAAGTGTACCCACCGTCCGTGTCCATCCACCCTTCTTTACACTCACAGGGAAAAGTTTCCTACCAGCAAACTATCACATCCGAGTCTCTCCATATACCAGTCTCATCACACATTCATGATATCCACAACCAGCATCTCATATCACAGAATCAAACTGTGATGTCATGTCAGCAGATACATTTACAGAATGTTCAGCCGCTACAGACTCAAATGCAATCACAAGTCTTGCAAGGAGACATGTCGCAGCAACTACAAATAACATCCCATGTGATTCTACCACAAGTGCCGATGTTTAAACAGCACTTGATAACTAATAACTTACAGCAACAGTATTATGGGCAATATGAGACGTTTTTAAAAGATGCACAATGCGTTCTTGCGAAAGTCGAGCCTGAGGTGCAGGTGGTCACTGAGAAACAGATAGAGTGAGTATTATCTTAGATTTTTGTGATTATTAATTATACAATAAAATAAAATGGTATTAATTTAACGTGTTTCAAGTTTTCAAGGTAGAGTGAGTCTATTCTTATAAGATTTATAAATATTAAATATAGTAAATTAACATTAATCTACATCAACATAATGTTATGAAACTGAAGGATTTGGTTGCTTAAAACTTGATAAAGGTGAAAATATTAGCTATATTATAGGGGATAAATAGCGGATATACAAAAGCTAGGCTTAAATGATGTATTAAAATTAAAATATTCATGTTGTCCTCTACTAACAATATGTTTTATGTTTATATCTAAACATAAATTTTCTAATTCCAGCTGTAAGAGTGAGAACAGCAATCCAATAGAAGTGGATATTGTGCCCATGAAAAAACGAGCCCGAAGCCAAATCCCTAATCCTAGCAAATGGGCCTGCAACATTCGAAAGTTAAAACATCAGAGAGGTGAAGCCTACATCAGCAGGCGAGGTAAATATGTCCCCGAGAGACAAGTACGCAACACTAAAGACTGTTTGAAATCATGTAGGTATAAATGTAATGAACGAATCAACGATATTGATCGTCAACACATATTTAACGCCTTTTATTCTCTAAACGCAAACGAAAAGAAACATTTCCTGCTTAATACCACAGAACGTAATTACGTGAAACAAAATAAAATTTTAGACGGTAATCATAAAAGAAAGTATTCATTCAAGTATTTCTTTTTAGTGAGAGCGGTTAGGTATACTGTATGTAAGAATTTCTACTTAGGTACGTTAGCAATATCACAGAAACCAGTTTACAATGTACATTTAAGTAAATCGGATATGAATTTACCGAAACCCGATGGTAGAGGACTATCCGAAGCGAGTACACATTCGTTACCATCAGAAATAAAGGATAGAGTACGAAAACACGTCATGTCTTTCAGTACAATTGATTCCAAACCGATCAAACAGTTTTCTAGAAAGAAACAGTATTTAGAATGCAGTCTAAGCATAAAACAAATGTACAATATGTATGTCACGGAGTGTGATAAAGAAAACATTGTTCCTGTAAAAGAGTCCATGTACAGAAAAATATTTAAACAAGAATTTAATATACACTTTAAGAAAGATAAGACTGGCCAGCAGTTATGCTGTAGGTGTAAAGGGTCGATAAAGAAAAAATGACCTTACATTTTTACATTAGGGATCTAAAACTAATGGAAAGGTAAAGATTTCTAACTTAGGCTATTTATACTAAAGCCATTACATAATATCATAATGTGTTTTGATAATATGTTGTTTATCACTGTTATATGATACATTTTGCAGTCCTAAGTGACTATCAGTTATTTGTGATAATGAATTGTAAAAGTTTTAATTACTGTGTAATTTGTATATAAAAGATTGCATATTCATGACAAAACACTGCAAATGTGAATTATTTATACAATTATTTAAGTCAGAACAGTAACATTTTGTTTTGACTCAGTTTTTGAATGTATAGATGTCGCAGTCATCTTGTTGAATATGGTATTCAATCGAATCACTAGTGACGTTCCACAGCGAGTTTTTTTGCAAAAAATGTGTGTGGCGAATAAGTGTTCGATTTTTTACTTCACATTAATACATTTTACTGCTAATAAGGTCAGCCATAACCCATTCAAAGACTGCGCTAAATGACGTTTAGTCAAGGTGTTAAAGGTTACATTAAGCACCTTGACGAGTTGTCGTTCTGTTAAATATCGTCATTAAATGAACGCGCTAGTGATTCAATTAAGTAGCTGATTGAACCAGATGACTGCGACATAGATATGTTAACATGATGTTTACTGTAAGCTATAAATTTTTCAGAATGAAATTATTTGTTGCATGTTTCAAAATGGAATTTTAGTTTATCTTGTGAGTTTGTTGTCCCAAGTTGGATGCTATTTAATTTGTATACTATCTTTGTAATGGTAAAAAGCACTGTATTTACATAAAGTATGGATTATCTTAAATTTTTATTTTCCATAATGCAGTTCAAAAAATATCTACAATGACAAATACATTAAATCTAAATAGGAAGATATAATATTGTAAATACTTCTATAAAAGTATAGTATCTATATTTTTTGTGACAGAATTAATTCTTTAGGCTTTATATTTTATCTATATATTACCCAAATACAATAGTAGATATTTAATTCAAAGCTTGAACTTCTAAAAAAACTAGTTACGAGTATTGCACGCGCAAAGACGATAAGTTAATGTTTTATTGTTTTTCTTTTTTTTACACAAATTTAAAATAAAATTGTATCTACCTGGTAATTATTTAAACAAGTTCTACCAATTTTTTGATCTGGCAATATTAACATGGATTTGATGTGCATGAAAATTTTAGTGTTTAAATTTTTTTACGGAATTGATTAAAAGAAGACTAGTCAAAGTAATTTTATTTATAACATGCAGCTGGCATTTTACTGGCATACAATAGAATAAGGCTGAAACTAAAGTTTATTTTTGTATGAAATAAGTGAGAAATAAATTTTATAAACAACAAAATATTGGTTTCTATTATCATCTTATAATTTGAGACAATGTTCGTTTTGTATGTATATTTACAGAAGTACAATTAACGCACTTTAAAAGAAATAAATGTCCTAAAAATTTAAAGACTTGAATGTGAATCATATATACCTTGTCCAACGAATAAAGCGTTTTTTGACACATGTCAGAATTGGGAACCAGTGATTGCGGCAAAGTATCAATGTGAACACTGATCCGAATAACAATATTAATTTATATACGGAAACGATTATCGATTTTTCTTTACGAATGAAAATGTTATTATTTTGAACATATATTGATATTTTGATGGGTTATGATGCATTTTGTATCTTATAATATTTTACCACTTTTATAAGGAAAATATAATAATGTTTTACCACTTTTTTCTTTTTAAATTGCAGATTTTATGGCAGATAATGTCATTTTAAATACTTAGCGACTGGTTAGTATTTCAATGAAATAGTAGTTTAGGTACATTGTTTTGTATTAATTGTATGGTATAATGTTGCTTTTAGTTTTATAGTTAATTAATTAACAATAATATAAATTTAAAATATTAAAGATTATTTCTTAATATATATTTTACGATAATTTACGATTATACTTATAAAACTTTTTAAACGCGGCAATAAGGATTACATAAATTATATATTTTATTCATAGTTGCGACGATTAAAAAGATTTTTCTATAATAATTCAACTATATGTAACACGATTATTTTCTATTCGTTCATTT
>DVXP01000490.1:0-20086 GCA_018235645.1 Junonia grisea | reverse complement strand
TTTCAGCTAAATCGGTTCAGCCGTTCTCGAGTTATAAGTGGTGTAACTAACACGACTTTCTTTTATATATATAGATTAAACTAAGTTGAAGTGGAACGAAGTGTTTAACAAATATTCACTAATCTTCCTATTAATTTTATTTCTTTATTAGTAGATCTAATTATTTATTAATCCTTACTTCATTGTTATTTCCCTCTATGCGTCTGCCTTGTCTTGTCTTTACCGTCTGCTAATGAAAAATGTATTAACCTGTTGTCGTAGCATAAGTTGCTGTTTAAAACCAAAATCATGCTGACTACATGATCTGTACCTAAATGAAAATAAAGTGAAGCTAAAGTCCAATTTCATTTGACATGTAGTGGTCTTTCGAGCCGGATACGCTAAATTAGACACAAACTTACGTTCTCGTATAGAAACATTTAGCTGTATGAACGGGTCATCTAGTTGATAACGAAAATTAACCCTTTCAGCTCTCCTTCCTACCGAACCCAGTATGCGTGACGCAGGCCATCCGGCCCTGCCACCACGACATGTGGGGTCAGGGTCCGATGCAGAGCATCACCACGCAACGACACGATTACGTGCCGAAACCAGCCGCATTGAGGGAGTCTTACAAACCCGCGCACAAGTACCATTGTGTGGAACAGCCTTTTGAAAGTGAGTACTTATCTTTTACATTTATACCCTCAATTAGATAGACAGGTAGTCTTGGAATTTATGCTAAGAATAAGTATCTCAAAATCTTGTCCTGAATCGAAAAGGTAAGTTAATTATTAATTTTGTCAAAGTTTACCAGTTGTTTGGAACTTTGGACCAACGACAAGAATCGTAATCAAAAAGTCTTACTTTGTTATAACGACGACTAGAATCGCTATCATTCAACTGATTTTACTAGGTAGGTTAGGTTAGGTAGGTAGGTTCTACTTTTCAAAATTACTAAAGAAATATGTGCAAAGTCCAAAGTTAAAATAAAAATATTGACTGGAAACCAGCAATACATGTCGTATTTCGCCTTCTGAAAATTTTAGCAAAATCACTCATATAGAATTTCATTCCATTTTTAATCGTATGCCTTCTGTTCCAAAACATATACAAAAAATAAACCTTAATAAATAAATCAACATATTTAAAACTAAACATGTTTTACTTTTTGAATAAAGCGACATAAAAATAGGTAAACATATTACTTCGTCGACTTGAAAAGTTTTCAAAATTCAAATAGGAGATATTGCTGACTCACAGTCGATATGTAGAAACTATGAGCGAAGTTATTCACAACTAAACTATCTAACAGATCGTACGGTGAATCGAATGTCCTACTTGGATCCTGGACGCGTGCCACAACCGGAATCCTACGCTCCGCAAAGATGTTACGAAAAACCCGCTGGTAAGTGACAATCTAGATTATAATACGAATCCTGTGTTTTAGCTTTAGGTTTTATTCTATAACTAATAAAATCTTGAAGCAACGAAAACAAAGACCAATTTTTTATTAATCTCTCATGCTCAAGTCTCCATCAATGTTTACTACTTGACCATGGTATCTAAATCAGAAAGAGACTTAAAGCTTCTAGTAGATGTAGTGGATGTAGTGAAAAGTCCAATCTTTAAGTGATTTTGTAGAAATAACTGATTTTGTAAAAATGGTAGGTATATTGAAACGTATTTAATTAACAAAACGTCCTGTTATATCAATAGCTAAAATGGAAAGCGACACGATACAGAAGATGTCATACCAGCCGGTTTGTGCGCCGGCGCCGCAGCGACCACCCTGGGCTTGCAAGGGGCAATATCAGAAACCATGCCAAAAGGTAATTTTATTTCACATATTATAAGGAAAGGCAACGTCCTATAAGGATAATTCCATAAAAAAATTAAGAACAAGAATCAGAAACCAACTGTCATAATCATAATTACTATTCTTCCGTGTCTAGTTGGAGGGAACAACCATCTATCGCTCCTCTTTCCTGCCACCTGGCGAAGACTGCACTGAATATATTGATCCTTGCGCATATGGAGATTGTAAACGTTAGTGCATTTATTCTTATTATTATTATTTTATTATTCTTTGTAAAACATCTATTTTAAAATCCCTGATTCTTACTAGCCCTATCTATTAGCCAACTATCTTCATACTTCTACTTATAGACTTTTGTAATTTTGCGATTTTAATGAATGTTTTTCAAAAATTACTGAACAGATTTTATGCAACATTACAGAAATAGTTTATACATTTAGAATAGCACATAAGACTACTTTTTACCAAAGCACCCATGCGTGCGAAGCTGCGGGCGGAAGCAACTATTTTAACATGCATCGTGATCCAATCTCTGATATCTGATATTAGTTCTTTATACTAGTGTTTTTACCTTCCAGCTTGCAAATGTGTTTGTCCCACTGAATGTATAGCAACAGATCCCTGTGCCTGCAATTTTCCAAAAGCCGAATGCTGCACTTAGCATCACCATGTTGAATTGTGACGTCTAAATTAAAGTGTAATCCAAAATGGCGTACTATTGTAAAAAATGTCAGAATTGTGGTTTTTAAAAGGAATGATGAATAGTGGCTTAAAATTAGCGAGATTCTTTCATTGAGAAATGTTTACTGTTGTTAATACTAAGTGTTTATTGCATTTAGGTACCTACATTAAATACTTTTGTAGTCTTTAGATTTTTAAATAAATATATTTATACATGTTATAGATCTTTCATTTAATACTCGATTGTATTTAGTCGTTTAAATGTCCGGTGCCTACATCCTGACTAAGTTGTTTACAAAGATTTTACTAGATACTGCGGCCAAATTAGGCCGTGCAGATCCAGAATATCTATACATATCCCTTGCTTTTTTGCACACAATGCAAACTGAAAATTTACAGGCTTGTAAGGATAATAGTTCTATGATATCCTGATAAGTCCGCATTAATATCCCGTATTTGGGAAAAAAATTAAAAGCCAAAGGCTATAGCCAAATATGCAAATAATTCAGACTCAAATTCTATTGTAAGTAGATAGGTATATCAGGTAACCAATTTTCTACAAAAACGTCCTTTTCTGAGAAAAAGCAATTCAAGTCAGCTGGAGCTGTATTCTCCATAATAGTTATGCAAGACTACGCTATCTGCTTCAAGTGGGGCTTACCACGGCACGTTTCTTTTAAGTTTAAAAGTTTAAAGTTTGAACACGAATTATAAAAAAGTCCACTTTTTAGCAGCTGCATATTGAAGATAGTTCAACACTACTTTTCTTACAATTTAAAAAAATGGCGTTTAAATGCTTCTCTGGTGGAGGCGGAATTTAAAGTATTGATTTGTTAAGGTACTTTTTATCAATTAAATTCCAACCTCATTCTTTTCTCATATCTTCAATGCGTTCAAGAAACCAAAAATTGGATCATGAACAGCAATAAAACAACTTTAAATAATACAACAACCTTTATTGGTTCCATAGTGTGAAAAATGCTAGCGATCTGTTGAATTAACAAACTCCTTATATCCCTCCAATCATTACATCACTTGGACTAGATAAATTGTATTACAATTGAGACAATTGCCTTGTTCTATAACTACGTAGTGAATATCTGTATAATCAAGCAGTCTCATTGTGCTTATTTAAGCAATATCAGTTTTATGGCCCATTTTAATCCAATTTATAAGTTGAATTTTATGAATGACATTAAAAAAACAATCACTAGTAAAAAATATTATCATCTCTTAAAAATACACATTCACAGATAAAGTTAAAAGTGTATATTGATTTTGTTTAGAGAATATATCAATATTGCACATTCTTACTTACAGTAAATTGCTCATGATTTTCTACACTCCTAAGTGCACCATACACTTCTCCATGAAATCCCAGTTATTAGGACATTATCAAATAATACAAAACATTTTTTAAAAATCAACTGCTTTGATTATTATTTTACAAAAGATTCATCCAGATAGTGACCCAAATTTAGTTTTGTTCAAAATACCCTCTTTTCCACTAGTTTCAATTTGGCACACTTAAAAAATCAACTTGCACACAATGCAATAATGCAATGCATAGTGTTTTCTGCATCTCTGATTGCTTTCTAGGGAAAAAAATAAAGCCAAGTGGTATCACAATGTCACAATAGCACAATATGGTGAGTAATAATAAAATAAATTTAAATGAATTGTGCCAATAAACATACAAATTGGATTAAAATGTACTAAATACATACAGGAATGGATTAAAACTAGCTAACTACCCTCATTATAAAAAGGCACACATTCTCATTTTTACTAACCAACGGTCCCTAAGAAAATTATCATATTACAACAAATTAATAATTAACAAATACACAATTCACTTAACATAACAATATATGTATATTTGTCCTGTTATTTTGTTTAAATTCTATTCACTTATATACTATAACATATTGTGGCATCTTCGATTTTATGCACAGGACATCTAAAATGCAATAAGCTATTTGACTACTTTTCAGAAAATCATATTAATTTTTGGATTTTATTACCTTGCCCTACAAAAACTTATTACCTTCACTCGTCAGTAATATAATTAATGACAATATCTGACTTTTTAATGGAAGTAATGGGCAAAGGAAGTGGCAGTTCAGCCAATGTAAAACTTTTTATTCTGTCAAAGAGCTTAATGCTGTTACCTGTTTTAATATCCGCATACCCTTATCATTTACACAGTGCATTCAAGATTAATAATTCACAGGAAAAAATAATCGTAATAGAAACATCAACATATTACACCTAACTTGTAAAACCTAGCAGTAATACTGTGCCCTTACATCTTAATATCAATACAACTTCAATATGAACAATTGTCCAATGAATATAATTACATTAATAAAAAAATCTATTTAATCAACTTATTTATAACATGTCTCTAACATTATCATTATATGATTTCTCCCAGATTTGGCCCGATCTATACAACCTGTATATTTTATTGCTTACTAAACTTTGACCAAATTTAAACATAGCTCCTTCAAACTTGTGCGGAAAGACCTGCATTTCTGTCTCATTGTAGCCCTCAGGGTGGAATTTCTTGCTATCTCTACATACAGTATACTTATGTGCTCCTAGTAAGTCTAAAGGAATATCCTTAATATTCGAGGTTAAATTAAAGAGATCATCGAAGGTAGTCATAGTATCGAAGTTTCTTATTTTTATAGACGTTTTCTCTTGAGGCATTGTGTAATAGTGGGTTTTCTTTACTATATCAGGATATCCGATTTCAGCATTATCATCATCAGGCTGATTCAAGCAATACACTTGAGGTTCCACAATGTATGTTCTCAATGCTCTCGTCGGGTCAAAGTCATCTAATACATCTTTTAAATTATTATGAACTCTTGGCACTAAGAACTCATCCCATGAAAGCACTGCAACATGGCTTACTTTATTTGTCTCTTCCTTATCATATCTAAAATGTCTGAATAGACAATCAAGTTCTATTGCATTTCTAACAATGTCATATGACTTTGAGAATAAAAAGGGGTAATTTAGAGGATAAAATTGTATTTCCCACTGAGTTATGTCCGAAGGGAACAGATTCAACCTTCTAATAACATCCTCTGATATCATGCTGTCGTAAATAGTGAAGTAATCAACTCCAATCAAGTGGTGAAACACCAGAAATTCAATGAATGAATCTCTAGATACTATGGGTATGCGATTTGGTATGACGCATATTGCTGGCTCAATATTATTCACAAATTTTATATTACTCCTCACTCTAGGCTTTCTCTTCGTATTAACTTGTATCACTTTGTTAATCGGCGCATGCATAGGATTTATATTGTAATCATTTACGTAAAAACTAATTCCTTTCGGTTTTCCCAAATTTTTTCCCAAGGAACATTCAAATATGTATAAACGATAATTGTTTATGACGTCGGACACTGGTTTATAGTTAAATCGACCGGCTTTGGACTTGGAATTATTTTCTAGCCAGATATTACACCGGTAGTTTGGCGTTACATCAGCCTTGCCAATTACGATCGTGTCTATAACATGCGCGTATGTAGGCGACAGTTTGTCGTATTTATTGTAAGATCGCAAGAACGATGAATATGAGTAAAAGTTTTCGTCGATTTCTTGAAATAAAGGTGGAGTTTCACGTACCTCCATGGAAGTGTTACGAAGTATTTCAGACAGCATGGTCGCGTTAAAGCCAGGCCCGCAAAACTCGATCTCCGATAAACCGGGCTTCCCGAAGAAGTTAAGGACCTCTAGAACATAACGAAGCCGATAGTATTCGTGGCGATATATGAGAAGAGTTACTATACTTATAAAACACACAACAACAAGAATCAGCTGATAATATTTCCTCATTATGTTGCCCGAAGGTTTACGCGTAGTCTTCATTTATTTAAATCAACATGTGCATATACGATGGATTGTAATAATGTAAATTTAAATACTTATTATATATCTAATGTTAACAAAATTGAGATAAAATTTATTTAAAACAATTAATTGCATCACTGCAATGCACAAAAATTGACATTAGAATTTTGACATTTTTATGAAACTGAGACTGCCTATCAAACGTCAAGAAATTTTATTGCCATGACACCCAAATAAAATCATTAGATAAATAAAATTTTAAAATCTCAAACTTTTTTCTAGATAGATATCTAATAAAACACCAAATATCTAGAAATCCCATTTTACAGATTCATTTTACAGACTTTTTAATTTCTCAACAAACTATTTCTATAGATATCATTAGATAGATAGATAGATTGAACCAGACCGCAACATTTCTTTTTCTAATTATCATAGACAACATATTTATTTTTTAATTAAAAAACTACTTTAACTCTATGCTCTATGAGTGCTTGAAACTCCGATGACTTGCTTAGTTTTGATTTCGTTTCATATATCTAATAAATGACAAAATAAGTTAATTAAAGGGCTTAATTACTTTAGTTGTATTGTGTAGTTGTAGCTGTGTTATTGAATTAAAATGTCTGCCAACAAAGAGGAGACATTGCGTCAATTTTGTGATGTTACCGGCGCCGATGAGAATCGTAGTAGATTCTTTTTAGAATCGTCAAACTGGCAGCTAGAGGTTAGTGTTTTTTGCTTTGTAATTGCAAAATTTAATGTAACTCCAGTCACATTCTTTTCTTTTAACCCTTTTTTAGAATACATTCCAACCCAACGTATCATTAGTATTTATTTCATAAAATTTTTTCAATAAAGTAAGTACGTGAACCTATTTTTTCCTTTACATTGTAATGAAAATTATGAATTATGTTTCTCTCCCTGTATCTGGTTGAATCCAACTACTCATCCACAACTAAGCAACAAAAACATTAGTAAATATTTTTTTTCTAAATACGAATATTTTTTCAGGTGGCGCTATCAAGTTTTTACGAGCATGGAGGTAATGTAGACGAGGCTCCCAGTGCTGCTCCAGCGGCCTCAATGCCACCGATGTCAGATAGTGATATGGACTCACCACCTCGATCACCTGCTCGGCCTCAGAAGAAAGAAAAAAAGAAGAGCAATCCACACTTTGCTACCTTGGACTCATTGCAGCAGGAAAGTTCTAGTGAGGATGAAGAAGGTTTGTAAATTTTATGATTAATTTATTCTTGCAATTGCACCCTAAATGTATTATATTATTCTTTAAGAACACCTGACGTGTTCCTTTATACAAATTTTTATCCCGTGTTCAGTGTTATATTTCTTTTTGAAACAATAGTCCATGTGATTCTTCAGAATGTTATCTATATCAGTATGATAGTTTATAAAATCAATTTAGGGGCTAAGATGTAATAAAGTATCAGACAAATGGATAATTACTTTCACATTTAAAAATTCATATGAATTATGAATGCAGTCATATGTTGTTTATTAGCAATACAAAGTATGTGAAAGATACATTGTCCAATATAATAAAATTGGGGATAGTAAACTTTTATGATAGTATCTATTTTTGAAGAATATGCTGTAATATTTTTGGGTTCAAAAGTCAACAGCACTTTCATCAATAAAATCATCAAACTTAATATGAATCCTTCAACTTTTTAATGATATAATATAATTACATATTGACATTTAGTTACTTTTTATTATTTCTACAAATATACAAGTAAATATAAACTTGTAGTATCAAACTTGAGATGGATAACTAAAAATCAAGATATACAAGACCCATTCTGTTATGGACCCTCATGTTCCAAATGGTCTCAAGAATATACTAGGAAAATAGAGAGTTATAAAGATTTAGTTGAAACTAAGAAAGAAATAGAATTCTTGAGAAATGAAATTGATAAATTAACCAAAGAAAATATTGAATTAAAACAAGAAATAACAAGACTTAAAAATGTTGATTGTGATACAGGTCTGTTGAATGTTAAATAGAGAAATTAATGAATTTCTAATGATAAAATTCTTTTGTAATGTTAATTTTTTATGTATAAAACAAAAAATATTTTTAATTTGGAAATCAGGCACACAGCAGAAAATGTGCTGGCCTTCGATTAACCAGTCAATGAACAAATTGAATTGTTTATATATAGTAAATAATATATTATTGTATAGTAAAGAAATGAATAATATTGTTGCAGGTCAAGCTTTTTACGCAGGAGGTTCAGAAAGATCTGGACAGCAAATCCTTGGACCAGGGAAAGGCCGGAAGGACATCATAACAGAAATGTTTAAAAGTGTTAGAGAGTGAGTAGAATTATTATTTATTAGTATTACTCTCTGAAAATAGCTATCTTCGAAAATTAAAATGTTCATTTTTGCCCTAAAACACTGATTTTCATCTATCTAAAATCTATCTGACCCTTATTAAATAAAAACACATTAAAATGAATAGGTCTTAAATCTCCAGAGAATTTGTGTTGACTGAATGAGTCGCCGTTTGTATTTGAAAAGTCTGCAAAGAAGAAATATAGGAAATTTTTTATACAAATAATATTTTAATCATAAATAAATTGTATATCATTTTAACAGTAAAAGTAACTGTTTAAGGCAACAGTGTGATAAACACATTGTATTTTAGTATATTTACATTTCATTATCTTATGTAGAAATTGTATATTATTTCAAATGTTAATTAACTTAATTATAATAATTGAAATACATGCTACAACTTTAGTTTTAAATTTTTACATAACATAAAAAATATCTTTTCCAAATTCAGTTTGTAGAGAATTATAGTGATAGCAGACTTATAAAAAATTTCTCGTATAAACGGCTTTATTTCACTAAAAACAAAATATGATACCTTTTATCATTGAAAATTTCCATTTTTAGTTCTAGATTTGCATTTAATGTTATGATTATTTCAGACGCGGTGCAGTTGTATTTGATGATGAGCCTTCATCGACCAGCCGAGGTCGCGGCGGAATATTCGGTGGTGTTGGATACAGACTGGGTACTTTTTTTTACAATATTAATGTAGATAAAAAATATATTGATTATTATTTATGAAATACATCACTCTCATGTTTTCCACTAGTTTGTTGGTAATACAAAGAATCAGAAATGGGTTTACATTTATTTCTGTGTAGACGTAGACATTTTAATGAAGCAACAGACGAATTTATAATTGTAAATTATAACAGGTTTAATAAAATAAGTGTCAAATAAATTCATTGAATTATTTTTATCAAACTGAAATAATTATTTTAAATAGGCCAGACTGCAGATGACCACGAACAAGTTACTCCAGGAAACACACAGCAACAGGTATTTATATCATACTTATGTTAAATTTTTTTTTCCTTTTTCAACATATCTTCAATAAAATATCTGTCATATAGCATTTTAGATACAATCTTCGTCATTACACATTTGTTATTACAAATTCACTTAATTATCACGCACATGTTTAATTGTATAAATCAAACAAAAAAAACGTAGTCCCGCTGAGTTTCTTTCGCGGTTTCTTCTCAGGTCTGGTGTTTAACTTTCCGAAACTGTAGTAGATTCTCATGACTTTTAAAAAGTGAATGTAATTCCAACTTTGAAATAAAACATTTCATTTTCAATGTAAATATTGTGTTGTTTTCAGGAACAGCCCCGCTCGGTGCGTCTGAGGCTATATCGCGAAGGGTTCACGGTGGACGGCGGCCCGCTGCGACAATACACTGATCCTGAAAATGCCGAGTTTCTCAGCTGTATACGTAGAGGGTAAGAACATGTATATTACATTATTTGTGTTGTTATTTTAAATATAAATATAACGCTACACTCAACGGTAAGATCATTGGATCTTGTGTTGGGGGTCCTAGACACAATACAAACGCCCAGACGACGACAGGCATATGGCCAAATACAGATGTCTGTCATGAGCGGGGATCGAACAGTGACCACTGCGCCAACACCGTCGTCCATTTGTGATACATTAATGAATACATTTATTAACGAAATTATATGCATAACAGTCACTCATCTACATTGCTTTGGTAACCTTGGTCCTAGGATAAAGTTAACTATTAATAGCCAAAATAATGCTCTTTATAATGTTACACCTTTTATGTCAACAGTATGGAATAGTTTAATGTAAAATACATCATCATCGTGAACCCAAATGTATTTTTGACAGCCAGCATATTACAATGAACTTGCATATCTGGGAAATCAAATAACAAGCATTTCAAAAAATACTTGATTAAACAATTTCTTATTATACAAATTAACTTTAAAATATGTTTTTCAGAGAGATACCAGCAGAATTATCTGGTAGACCAGGTGGGCCAGGGGGCGAAGTTCGTTTAAGCTTGGAAGACCATCGCCATGAAGAGTGTCCTCGTACGCGGGTACAGAACCAACCATTCTCGGGGAAAGGACATTTGTTGGGCAGGTGAGAATAACTTCTTCATACCACTTTCTTTCGCCTTTTAAATCTTTAGTAGGTATATAATTTTTTTTATCATCACACAAGTTGATTTAAATAGTACTACCTCAAACGCATTACGGGGAAGACAATAGTAAAACGAAATTCTATGACAATTTGTGAAACTGAGTAATAAGTACAACTCCATGTTTTTTTGTTAAAGTATTCCACGTCGGGCCTCAATGCAAACCTTTGGCAGAGCTGTGCGCCAATTATTTTATATTTCTTTTTATAACACCATTGCTTTATATGATTATAAAACAATGGTATTATAAAGAAATATATAATAGAATTGTTTATCATTTGCTGCATTTTGTCCTTCAGGCGCCAATCGTGTATATTTACCAGCCCAGCGCCAGCCACGGTGGGCACAATAGTGTCACTAGTGGCGTCCTCTTCATTGCCAAATCTTAACAACAATTTGCCCTACATTGGGCGTCAATGCCAATAATCCCCTTAGAATCATGTTTATACATACCAGTCTGTCGCCAGACACAGTGGGCGCAACATTATCAGTGGCGACATTCTCATCAATATCAACTTTTACCAACTTTTTCTCTTACGTCTGTAACATCTTACAATTGTGTGTGTTTGTCAGTCCGACGCCAGCCACAGTAGGGTGGCTGTGGCAACAGTGGCAGCGTCCGCCGCGTGAAACTCTTAGCAACCTTATAGTCTCATTGTTTATGTGAAGTTGGAACAAATCAGTGGAGCGGTTCTTCATTTATTACATTTTGTGTAACAATTGAATTCAATAAATGCCGGATCATTTTGTTAAAAAGAATTTTGCTATCAACTTGAAACTTTTTTCCAGTTATTATTTCACTATACACGTAGCAAAGCACGTACCAGCCGCTAGTTTCATACAATTGTATGTGTTTCCCAGTCTGACGCCGACCATAATATGTGCAACAGTGCCATTAGCGGCCTCGCCTTTAGACCGCGCCGCGCAGCAACTCTTAGCGACAATCCCTTATAGTTTACGTGAAGTTTGCACAAAATCTGTGGAGCGGTTTTTCATTTACCACATTTTTGTAACAAATTAATTCAATAAATGACGGATCATTTTGTTAAAAGGGATTTTGTTGTCAAACTGAATCTTTTATCAGAGTTGACATTTATAATTTCACGTACCAGCTGCTAGTTTTTTTACAATCGTATGTGTTTCCCAGTCCGACGCCAGCCACAGTGGGCGCGACGGTGCCGGTGGCGGCCTCCTCGTCCGACCGCGCCGCCAACCAGCGCGCCGCGCAGCAGGCCGTGCAGCTGGATGAGGGCAGTCCTGTTACTACTGTGCAGGTATTGAGATATGCTTGGTTTTTAGTTTTTTTAATTAGGTTTTGGATAGGTGGATGAAGGTTGTGACTAAATGTAAGAGAACTCCCCACCAAAACAGGAGGGATGTTGTAAGTTTGACTGCTATGTTTGTCTGTGTGATCCAGTTTTTATTAATTGTTATCTCTTGAAAATTTTTGTGAGTTAAAAACTATAATACTATTGAACATGGATTTCTTAGTATCATGTGCAATATTTCATGGTAATCGGCTAAATAGCTATAGTATGAAAGTGGAACGAACAAGTAGATGAGTATCTCGTGTTAAATGATTACAGTCGCCTATGGACATTTTCAGCGCTTAAAGAGTCATTCATATTCATAATATGTTTTAAAAAAAATAAAACAAACACTGGTGAAGAAAGAATTTATTAGCTAAATATTTCAAAATATTCTGCGCGAGAGGTGCTTACGAATTCTTTAATTATACCACCGTTCATTTTTTTTATATGCCTGTTAAATATAATAATACTATAACAATATACATAAATATAACAAAAATAATACTAATACTATAAATAAATTATTACACAATATTACCGAAATTAATGTAATGTCAGAAAAAAAATATTTTTTATTTTCTTATTATTAAAAACTATTACTCCATTCACAGTTCCGGCTAGCAGACGGCAGCCGTCTAACCGGTCGGTTCAACCACACGCACACGGTGGACGACCTCATGCAGTACGTGTCCCGCGCGGAACCCGCCTACCAACTGCAGCCCTTCATTCTCCTCACCACCTTCCCTAGCACGGAACTGTCGGACCGCAAGCTGACGCTAGCGGACGGAAAACTGCTCAACACTACGCTTTTACAGCGACTGAAATAAATTGTGTAATATTGTAACAGTCGTTAAAGTATGTTTAGACTACGATATAATACATCCTGTATATCCGCAAGTCCAACTGGAACCACAGTAGCATCTTCAACTGTATCATTTTCGCAAACGTTTTGTCCCACGTCATCCGCCATCTCTTGACAAAATCTTATAACCATACATTTGCCAGTCCGACACCAACCACAGTAGGCGCAACAGTGCCAATAGCGGCATCCTTACAAGCAATTTGTCCCACATTGGGCGCCAATGGTTTAGACACAGTCTCCTATAACCATGTTCATGTTTTCACCATTAGTCTCACATCGGAAAACCAACAATCCCCTTATAATCAACCACATGCACACGGTGGACGACCTCATGCAGTACGACTCCCGCGCGGAGCCCGCCTACCAACTACAGCCCTTCATTCTCCTCACCGCCTCCCCTAGTACAAAACTGTCGGATAACAAGCTGACGCTAGCGAACGGAAAACTGCTCAACACTACGCTTTTACTATAATATTTTTTTTTGTATAATATATCTATTTTAATGTTGGTTTGGGATACGACGAGTCGTATACACTGAGTGTACAATGTACACTAAGTGTATACAACTCGACGTCAGCTAATCGCAGTCCACCGCTGGAAATACGCCTCGCTAAGTTTGCGCCAAACATCCCGATCCTCTGCAACCCTTATCCAGCCTGGTGCTACGATTATCTCACTATCTCAGCTAAATTTGTTGTGACACAATAATAATTAACTAATCACAATAAGTATTTGCTATAATCCGTGAAAAGTACATAAATCTGTCTGATATCATGCATGCGAACACGAGCAGACAGATTTATGTTGTTTTTGCGGATTATAACAAATAAATTTTGTTATTAGTTATCATGGAATACCACGAAGTTGCGCATTTTAATAATAATAATAAGTGTCACAACCATATATTCCCATAAGTGTGCACGTACATTAATGTCTGACATTTATGTCGCAGTCTAAACGTACCTTAAAATACCTAAGTCGAGTACATTTGTAAGTTTTACTTGTAACTCTGTTACCTTACCTTTGTAAGCTGTGACTTACAATAAAAGCAATAAACTTCCTATCTTGTCTCTGAGAAAAGCTTACAAATGTAATTCTCGACTTTACGCGTATTTATAATTGTTTATGTTTAATTCACTGAATACAGATAATAATAGACTTAGAAGTAAAGATTCGAGTTTCCACAAATAAACTAAATGAGAAAATAGTTGTGTAAGTTTTATTACAGCTTTCATGTTTATAAATTAATATTTACGATATTTGTGTTTTATTATTTTATCCCACTAGTATTTTTACTTAAAGCGTTACACTCAGGACAAACTGAATTCTGGTTGTAAACAAAGTATTAAAAAACTACCTACCAACTTAATTCACAACCATATTTGTA
This sequence comes from Junonia grisea, assembly GCA_018235645.1. NCBI lineage: Eukaryota > Metazoa > Arthropoda > Insecta > Lepidoptera > Nymphalidae > Junonia > Junonia grisea. The sequence continues at coordinate 5,637 of DVXP01000490.1, read as the reverse complement.
TTGAAAAGAACATAAGAATTAATTTAAAATCAATATTTAATCCTCATCAAGTAATTGATGCAGACATTTTTAATATTCTAAAATAATAATAAAAAAATAGTATATAACTATTGTTTTCTAATCAATGACTAGAATCCGTCAGACAGATCTGTCTGTCTGTCCGTCCGTCCGTCCTCAGCTTTGCTCCGAAGTGCTTTATCGTAGAAATCTGTAATTCGGTATAAGCATAGATATGAATCACTGAGAAAGTCGTACAATAAAATCTCTAAAACAAATTTTTGTTAGGATGTTTCTCCTATATGTAAAGCGAGGCCAAAAATATTTTTTTCTCATTTATTTCATTGTGTGGGGTATCGTTTGATAGGTCGTTAAGAAACAATATGGCATTGGAAAACCCATTTATCCGAGAGAGAAGCCGTTTCCGAAAAACTTTAGTGTAAATTTTTCTTAGAGTCAAGTGTCCCATCCCCCCCTCGACCCACTAAACGTGAAATAATTCACAACAGTAGTAAATATAATGAATTTAAAAGCAAAATTGTCACGAGTATGTAGGCTTTTATAGTTAAAGAATTACAGTCGATCAAAGTAAAAAAAAATACTTGGCCCAAAATAATTTAATTTGGTTAACGTAATTTGGTACTTTGAAGATAGGGAACGGAAGGTTAAGGGCGTCACACAGTTTTTGCCCGGAGTGCCAGTAGCCCTTACGCACTTACTGCTAGTGTTATTATCGTTTAACATACTAAAGTCAATGTGTGTTCTAAGTATCGTTGTCTCGTGCAGTTCAGTTCTTATCTCAATATTATATTCTTATTTTAGTGGCTTTTTGTCGTGCCAATTCGACACATTTTATTTCACCAATATCACGTGAGGTAGAAAAAAAAGGTGAAGATTGTTCGCTAGCAGTTTTCTCGTTAATCCAGGACATTGTCGTTGCTGACTTCTACATCAAATTAGCAGACGCCGGTGAATCGTTGCTTGGTCTTTTGAATAGCCATTAAAATCGGTTAGCATATATTTACAATTACAAATAATTAAAACACTAGAATATAGGTTTATTATACATGAAATAAAAGCCAGAATTATTCTAGGTAAATGTTTATTTTTCATTCATCTATTCTAAGTACATCATGCAGATATTCTGCAAACTGCCACAGATCGGTTGACAAAGAAATTATAATAAAAGAAAGCTACCTCGAAATTAACTAATCTTACAAACGTACGATAGAATTAATATCAATTAAATATAAGGGTAAAAATGAGCGTAATTGAGCAATACATAACAGTATTGTCGTTGCCACAATAATAAAGAAAATTGGAGGGATTCTAAATTATAATTAGGGAAATAATTATAAATATAGATTAAAGCTAAAATAACGTTTAAATATTGCCGCGAAACTTAAATACTTAGGGTCTAATTTAAACATTACTTTTATCTCACTAAAGTAAACCTACTTTAATTTGTCAGCGACAAAAATACTGTGATACACTTGCAAAATTATTATTGACTATTCTTGAGACCTTGTGAATTATTTGTGAGTAGAGTCTAAAGTTCATTTTCATTGAAATCCAAGTGTTATTGTGAATATCCGTAAATGTTATTGTGTGTTGTAAGGAATAAAAGTTACTTATTGCAGGTCGTTAACAAACTAATTTTTATTCAATATAGAGAACGTTATACTATAACAAGTATTCCAATGTTAGGGCCTCAATATTATCACATACATACAAACAAGCAACAACAATATTGCGACACGGTTGGCACGATCTCGTTTGTACAACTACCCTCGAATCTGTAACCGATTAGATATTTAAACGTACGTCGTCTTAAACTAAATGCAATATTATGCTTACATCACTAATAGAAAAATACCCATGGAATAGAATATTTATAAGGAACGATTAAGATAAATGCATTATTTTCCGCCGTTTTGGCGCCAGAAGATGAATTAAACTTAACGAAGCCCTCATTTGTTTCACATTCACATATTATCCTAATTATGGATTTTTTTACTAATTTTATATGCATAAAATATATTTATTAATATAGAGACGATAAGAACCGCTTCCTCTAACGTTCGGAAAAATAGAATATTTACTTATTGTCATGATGTTTGGTGTCGGACGCTCCGACGACACACGATTACAAAAACTCTTTAAAATTTCACTTTTTTTCGCTAACGAAGAACTCGAATCACAATTTAAAAATATTCAAGAATTTCCAATTCAATGCAACTCATTAATTATATAATATTTAAGACGTACCTTACACAATATGTTCAAACATCAACGTCAACATATATACAGTACGAAAGGTGTCCTAACGAGACAATAGTTCAAAATATCACCATTCTCAAAGACTAAACAGTAAAAAGGATTACAGTAAATTCACGAAAAATAGTTACATAGTCTCATGAGTTCTTGTAACAACAATATACTATGTGAGCTAAACAACCGTTGCTTGCAGATATTCCAACACAAATTTTTGAATAACTTTTAAAATTAATATTTCATAAAATAAACTATATTAATTAGATTTGTTGAATAATAGTTAAAAAGATTATATTTCATTTAATCCTTATCTCCCCGCACAACGTAGAATATCCGCAAACAATCCTAGAATAAATGCATAAGACTAGCAATTGTATGTCATTCTTTCAACTCATTCGCGAATGGATCACACCATTCCTTCATTTTTCATGAACACAATATTTTTCTGTGATAATAAAAAAAATCGGTGTCTGAAATTATTTATATTCAATTTAAAATTGTACATTATATGATGTAATAAATTAATTGCACAATATTAACAAATGTCGTTGAATGCACAGTTTTCTCAAAAACATTCAATTGCCACTCTCAGTAAGGGTAAAATACAACTTGATTATCGAATATAACATTGTATTACATATAATATTAGTCATAATCTTCAACATATTTACAATTAACAGTAGATTTAAAACAATCAGTACAATTAGTTTACATCAGAACAATAACTTTGCAAAGATGTTTTTTGCCTCTAAATGTACTGATCTTGATAAGTATATAGTAGATATTTTTCATGACAATATTTTTCATAGTAGACTATTCGGTCACAATACGAGTCAAAATAAGCTCAAGTGACAATTGCTTAAGTAGAATCTTAATAAGAAATATTAAATCTGTTTCCAAGTGTAAAGATAAAAGAAAATAGTGTTATTTCTAATAGTTTTTTATAATATGTAGTAATTTTAAAAATATAAAGCTTTATGTGTAGACATATAGTTAGTATATTTTGTTTAAAACTGCGTGCATTGAATTTTATAATAGTATAAACTTTTAATAGTATTAAGTGTTTTTATTATAATATATTTTATAGCTTTTTGAGAATAAACAATTTTTATCTATATAATTTTTTTCATATAATTCAATATTTACATTTAAAATGTCACTAAAATGAAAAATAAAAATTTTCAAATGAACCAATCAAAATATACATAATTTTAAAACTCCTATACAAATTGGCCATTATTTTGTTATTAAAATATCATCAATAGAATCGTTTAAAATATTTATTATTATGGTATGTATTTTTAATCATCTCCCTTAATACAACTAGAATAAAGTATGAATAATTTTGACTAAAAATCAAGTTTCAAAAAAGGATAACTCGTCGAAAAGGTTATTTTTTTACTTCATACTAATTTACAGATAGTTGCCATTATAATTATTTTTTAAAGTTCATTTAGCGCCATACATACTCTTATTATTAAAATGCAAGTCAATTTTTCTCTAGTCTACGTCAAATTTCAATACTCAACAAGATATTTACACGCTATTCTGTAACAATTTCTATGTAGAGTTATTATAATTATAGTATAAGATATTACGACCTGTGTTAACCCATTTTATATCTTATGTCATATGTTATTAAAATATATTTTCGAGTAGAATAGTATAGTAGTTATATCTTTACGATAATATCTTGAGAGTGTGATAAAATATTTCCCGAAGGATACATTTGAAAATACCTTACGGTTTTTGACTAGGATTATTTTGTTTATTTATAATTTTAATGATTTAGTAGTATTTTTAAAATATAGATATCGTTTAGCTGCTCAGTGTGTAGGAACCGTGTACTGTAGGAGAAATAATTGAAATTTTATATTCGAATTAACGAAAATCTATAGATTTGATGAGTAGTGTTGTATTTTATGCTTATTAAATAATTTGTATTTTAAATCACTACTGAAAATACCACAAGTATTAAATAGTTCCATATTTAGTTATGTTACAGATATTGTATATGAATTAATTTTTATTGTTAATTTTTATTAAACGCTTAATGTCACCGTCTCGATAAACACGTTGGTTAATTTTGTTATTATTCAAAAGTAATTAATATACAACTACGTTAAAATACTATTTCTTTCCAATTTCGTCTTTCAACTTACAACATCGTCGACTTAAAAGTAACGAGTCATCATAATTATCTTTATACATAATACTTCAACATAATTTCAAATACTAATCTATTACAAAGTATATTAATAATAAATTGAACAAAAAAAGTTACAATTAACCTATCCAACTAGTTATTGACAAACATCAACATAACTACAAAACTATAGAGTATTCTATTACAAATCAAGTTGGGTACTGGTTTATGGGTAAGAGGAGGTTGTTTGGATATGTCTGGAGGTGTAAGGAGGTGGTGGACAATATTTGGAGAAGTATAGGAGGTGGTTCGGATTTTTATGGATATATTTGAAGTTGTATGACACTTCCATACACTTTCACACATCCAGGTGGCAGGGAGATGTATGGAGATGGCGGAAAAATGTTTGGAGGTGTAGGGAAGAGTGTGGAGGTATTAGGGTAGTGGACGATGATAGTGAGGTGCAAGAAGATAGTAGGGAATTGTTTAGAGGAGGGAGATGTGTGGGGTGGTCTGTGGAGGTACTGGAGAGGCAGTAGAGTTGTTTCGAGGTGTACAAAGGTGGCGGGAGGTGAGGTTAAGATATGAGGCAGTCTCAGGAGGGCGCGTCGTGTCAGAAGTAGATGACCTCCTCCTCGGGCGCGGCGGGCGACGTCGCGTGCGCCGCGTCCGGCCGCACGCGGAACTTGTCCGGCAGCTTGGGGTATGTGTTCGTTCTGAGGGGGGTATTTCTATTCAGTATGTTTGTATAGTTCGTAGATGACAGAATTACTAATAGGTAACGGGACATTGTCAGATCCTTCATATATAGCAAAATTATAGAGATATGATAAACTGGTACATACAGATTTTCAATCGGGAAATATGTTTGTTGATTTCATAATAATTATAGCACAGTAAGTAATTTGATATGTTATATGATATATGATTTGCTTTAAAATAAACCATCAAGTTATTTGGTAAACAACGGTAAACAATTTTATATACCTTTTACAAGCAGCAGAATGATTTATTCAATTTAGCTCATAAACCTATAGATTATCATACAGTCAATAAGAATCTAGCATTTTTACTGCCCAGGGTTTAAGTTAGTACACATACTCTCGAAGGACCAAAACCATACGTTTTTGATCCTTCGAGCCCTGTTAATCAAACTAAGCTAAGCAAACTCACCTAGTGGCCTTGTTGTTGTTGAACTGCTGCTGTGAAGGCAGCGGCGC
>DVXP01000489.1:0-20088 GCA_018235645.1 Junonia grisea | reverse complement strand
AAGTGCGTCAATTTTTGACAAAAGTTGTGTGACAAGTTTATATAAAAATATACACATATACATAAATACATACATACCTACGTACATATATGTACCTATAACTACATGCGTTGATAAAATTATAACCATTTTTTTGGTTTCGTCTTTGTCGGGTAAGTAGTGCCCCCCCCTGAACAAATTTTTGGATCCGCGCCTGTATGAGTCACAGTGTTTAAGTCTGGAACCTACACAAAGGGTTATCTAATGCAAAAAGAATGTTTCAAATAGGATGGATATCCTGACATGGATATCAACTAAGTTTTTAACTTTATTTATCAAGACTAACTTTTGTCTGCATTATTATTTTCCTTAAAATTTGGACCATTCTACTTGTTAGGCTTAAGAGTTACGTCTTCGATAAATTCCTAGTAAGTTATAGGTGAAATTATAATTGTATAATGAGGTATTTAAAATAAATTATAATAATGAGAGAATGTAAGAATGACCACAAGTAAATGCCTACCCATAGCCAGCCGAGAAACGAAAAAAATCTTCCCAATTAAAGAAGAAACGAACTTTATCAACTATTCAATCTCAAGCAATGGTCAACCTATGGAGATACTCGGATCGCACCTGGCACCAAACTTATTTTATATTCTTATTTAAAACTTATTTAAAAGTAATTGAATTTGTTGCTCATAGTAATGATGACGTCATATCCCGATGCAATTACAGATAAACGGTTCCGAAGATTTTTGAAACTTAACGGTCATACAATTAAAATTATGAAAAACAAAAGATTCGTAAAAGATGATTTTCAAAATTAAATTTAAAACATTTGTGAAAGCATTTTCCTTCACATCCCCAACATCGATTTTTCATTCATCTATCCATATTTGCTTAAAAATCTTGCTACCTTTGCTGCAAAATCTCTGTATGTCATTATTTTGATTGATTATTATATTTATGAACAATGATGTAATACATATGTTTACATGTATGTAATTATTATTATACAACGACAGTAAAGGTACTTGTTTTGAATATAAATTCAATTTTAACAAGTACAGCGTGCGCCAGTCAAAATAGTCGCACCTTCTTGTACTGTTAATGCATTCATGATTTTTCTTCTTATAATATTATTATTATGTGTCCAATGCCAATGGATTATTATATTTTCTTTGGTACAGAAATATTTTTTTATTGTGAGTAAAGTCACTGAACATCGCTCATTTAAAGTAAATGGAACAATGAAAATCATAAATTAATATTAATCGTGGCAGTCGGCGATCTAGCACATGTCGCTCAATGCGGCCGGCTCATAGCGTTTAATTGCCGCGTATTAACGAGATGCTGTGCTCAATAGCGTGGTCGACGCCTCGCGCCACCCCTAAGGATGCTCATTTCCTTGTAGCTGATTACAGCTCACGGACTAAAAAAGTACAATCATAGTGCTCTCCGGCGCGGAACGCACTGTCCTCATTTGAATACAAACGCAATGCGCGTGCGCACACACCCTTAACTGAACACAGCAACAACCCATACAACCGAGACTAAACTCTAATAATTCCAACCTAAGGCTCAGATCACATTAACGCTTTCAAATACGTGCCCTCTTTTCAAAGTCAAAAGAAGAGGGATTCTCGCACGCTAGAACGGGAGGGCGCTATGCTCGAAGAGGACGGAGGACATTAAGGGCATTCACCCCGTACCCCGTGGGTTGTGACTAGCGGAGCTACAAATGATGTACAAGCACATAGATGCCTTTCTCTATTTAGGTGCGCACGAGTTTCGAAATAGTGGCCGTGGAACTTTTTGTTGGGAGGTGGATCCTGTTTGGGTTGCGTCAGAGCAGGCGATAAGTTCGGCTATTGCCGTGTCGAGAATGTCTGCCGTGCAGGTGTGTGCCCGAGGTGGCAACCTTTCGAATGACCACCTCTGCGACTTTATGGATTACCAACACTCGAGTTTCGGTAAACGCTCATCGCTAAATGACATTTGACTGATTACAAAATCAAATCTGCGTACTTTTACGTAACGCCATTATTATAGGCTCAAACTGTTTAGCTTCGTGTGAACAGTTTCCTCCTAACGAATTAGAAGTTAGGTATAACTAATTTAAACATGTGATACCTGTAAAGTGCTTTCTCATTACAGGTTGATATTCATTGAAACCATATTTCATTCGAAGTAGGTATATGAAAAATAAGGTGTTAAGTAGTTTTGTTGAAGGAAAATAGGGTGTTAACTTAAGTTTCAGTAGTATGTATATAAATGAAAACGAGTATAAGTTCTATACTCATTTGCATTATTTTGTATTCATATTATTATTTTTTATTTAATTTAATTGCAAGTACTTACAGTTGAAAATACTTAACATGTTTAATATCAATATTATACACGTGTGCTACTGCAACTTTAATCAAGTAGAGTGTAGGCGTTGGATGTGAAGGAAAAGCTTTGTTTTTGTAATTGGATTTTTAATTTTCCAGGATTAAGTGTTTTAAGTGTTAGGATAATCCTTACAATACAATAGAGAGTTTAGTTTGAATCCACACTTTTACACATATTTTCACTTAATTAATTCACCTAATGAACGAGGTAGATACTTACACAGCTAGAGGACCTGAAAATATTTACCTTATTTTTATAAAATTATCTCATACGCTGATTTTTAGCATATTAACTGCATGAATATTAACTGAGTGAACTAAATAACAGATATAAGCGTCTTTTCTATATTTTATCCATTTCCGTACTTTTATATACTAAAACATGTAAAACATTAGTTATAAAGCAATCTTAAGAACTACTTACCTATTGATATCCATTTGAAAACAAAAATCTCTTATTGGAGGCTCGAAAAAGTATTAAATAAGATTGTAAACTATTATAATATCTATTACGTTGTGTATTATCCAAATGTGTGCGATTGCATTGCGAGGTACATAATATTTAGACATAGGCAAAATGTTGGAATGTAACTTAGTGAATTCTCTATTATCACTCAATAATGGCCTGTGTATACTATAGACGACGTGGCAAATTTTCCTATATACAATGTAAACTCATAAGTAGTTATTAGAAAACGAACCAAGGAGATGGCCTAGAGGTTAAAAAATACCAAATGAACACGGATTCTAACCCCAGCTAGTACCTGCGGTGAAGAAAAACCTCGTGAGAAAATCTGCTTATTGCGGGAGATATTCTGTCAAATATGTATCCGCCAATCCGCAGTGAAGCAGCGTGACGAATTAAGCTCTAAAACGTTTTCTTAATAGGAGAGGAGATCTTTGCCCAATTATATTACATTAATAGACTGTTTGTAGTTTGAATGAAGCAATTTGTACGTCGCGTCGTTACCACAAATGTAACGTATGGATTTATGCTGGATAAAGAAAAATATACTTTGCCGTGCCATCCCTAGTGTGAGCAGGCCATTAGGCTCTATACCTAGTGTGGTACCAGTGTATGTAGCACGTGTGTTACTGACATTGATCGGTCGCAACGTTCAAACAAAAACTCATAATAATGGTTTCACCAGTTATGTCACTCAATATTTTGTTTTGTTATCTTCATTTACTCATATATTGTAATAAAGAGGTAAACTTTGTTTTTGGTATATATTTATTTTGATGAAGTTTTTAGTTTACAATTTTAATATTTTTATTGCTGATTGCTTGATTAAAAATGTGTGAAAAAAATTTACCTACTAAAAATATTAAAATTATGAAAAGAAATGATACTTACTTAAGCTAAAAATTGAATAATACGACGATACTCTAAGTAAATCAACTAGGTTTCTAAAATAACCTACTTCTACTTTGTGGAAACGTCCAAAAATAAACGTATTTTTCTTCACGGCAGGATTGAAATTTTAAGAAAAACCTCCTTTTGTCTTCGTTTTAATAACATTACAAATAATTAAGCTATCGTGGTTATCATAACTTATATTCTTCTAATGCTACGTAGAAGCTACGAAGATTACGAAAAATTTAATTTAGATTAAACATAAATACTGATTTTGTTCATCCCTCCATCACTTAATTTTAAATTTGATTTTCATAATTAAAAAAAAATTGTATTTTTTTGTCTATTTTATATTTTAATAACTAATGGTTTCCTTTTATAGTCGTACATAACTACATAACAGGAAGTCATGTAGTGTGTGCATGTTTTATTACAATGCGAATATTAGTGAGAGTCTCAACAAAACATTAACATATTTTTACAAATGTAGGTAGGTAATAGGTTGGTCCATAAGTTATTGTAATAACAATATTTGTCTATCTACCTGTTTAATCTACTTTAATATGTTTTAATATATAAAGAAACAAAGCAAACGCTTTGTCAAGATGTCGATGACGATGATGATGACGTCGAAGAAAATAATTTTCCAATGCAGATTCGAAATACAGATTTGGAAGACTTTACTTACTTTTAGCCGCCTTCTGTCTTTATGTTGTTTCCTTTTATGTTGACGATGTACATTATAGTTTATAGTGATAACATTCGGTTTACTCTGTTCAGCTGAAGAGTATTTGAAAACGTCAATCTTAAGATTTAGGTGCGCGAAATAAAATAGTTTACACAGTTATTTATTTGAAGAAGATTATTAACTACAAATTATATACTACAAGTAATAAGTATTGCATTAATACAGGAACAGGTAATATGGAAAGAATTGGGTAGGCATTAGGGATTTAATTTTTCTCAGTCGTACAAAATAGTACAAATTGGAACAAATTATTTGTATATTTTTTAAAGAAAAACTTCTACATAAAAATGTGTACTTAACTCGTGATTTTACGAGCGTTTTTTGTTGAATTGATTTCTTGTTTTTACAACTGAGAAAATGTTACGGAAATAATTAATTAAAAAATAAATTTATAATTATATAAAGCTCTATTTGGGAACAATTGTTTTTTATACTTGTGCCCTAAAAATTGTTAAATTCGGTACCATAATTTCAAGATGTCAATGTTTCTTGTATAACACCATGTTTAACAAGTAATTACTTAGCGGTAAAGTGTTATTCGCGAAGCAATATAAAAATCCTCCTAATTAGTATCCTTCTATTAGTATTTAAACATCTGAAAGGTGTGATTTTTCTTCGAAATTTTGTCGTATCAGGACTCTTTACATATTTTGTATTAGATCGGTTCGTAAATTATTCTACTTTTATAGGTCATTGTAACATACTTCGTAGATAGATGAAAATGCCAGGATAATATCAATTAGGTCACATAATACGGGCACGAAGGAGTTAATTGGCTTTTCGTGTTGATAGTTTTCCATGCTGGCCATCGATCGGTGCGGATATCTGTATTGTTCATCCTTGACCTCTAATACTTGGGAATAAAGCCTACTTTAGAACGATATTATCTCTATGAGGGTGGAGGGGTGGTCTCCCCGTCGATACATCGCCGATAACGCCCGCATAGTGCGATCAATTCGAGGGTTGCAACGCCCCGAAATAGATTAGCTATCAGACAATATGGTAATGAATAGCGTTTTGGCTTTCAATATTTAGGAAAAAGGACTTTGTTAATATAGAAAAAATCATGCGCTTTCCGAAGAGATTGAATTGTAAAAGTGAAAATAGTCTGTGATTATTTTGACAGTACTAACATAGAGAGCCCTTTGATAAAGGATAAACATCTTTTTTACATTATTAATAACGCTGTAGGTGGTTCCAAAATAGTTTTAAAGTCATCAGTTTTATTTATAACGAAGACGTTTTAGATACATATTATAAAGTTTAATAGGATTAGTTTGAATAGAAATAGGTGGTCCTATTGTTACATAATTCATTTCAGGTATTGATCCAAGTTATATTTAGTGCATTCGGTTTTGTCCTAGATTTAACCTAAGTTAGTACTGTACAAGTAAGTTGGGTACCTTTTGATATTGCAAATTATCTTTATTACGGAAATAAAGTGATGAACTAAAATAAGTAGAGATTATTATACACAATTTCTTGAAAACTTACGATTACTATTGTGGAGCACTGCGATTAACATATCATTACTAGGTACTCCTCGTCACTGGAAAGACAAAACTTTTGTAGTTTCGTCCGGTATTACACGAGTTTTAATTTTGTTATTTGTATATGCAAAATAAAAAAAGTTACGATAGTAGCTATTTGCATATACATTATACATGTTAAATGTATTAGTTAGATGTAGCTATTGTATTGAATAATACTGGTTATTGACAAAGTTTTATTGCAATTGAATGAACGTCTGCTTAAAAAGAAATACAAATAACTTTGGTTTTCTTATATTCATGGCGTTTACACCAATACCTAGAAATATCTAAACACAGAGAAATAATGTGATGACTGCAGAGCAAATAAATAAACAACATATACATTTATGCTTATGTGGTTATGATTTTGATTGACTAATAATGCCCTGGTCGTTTTTAAAAATTTATTTTATACCTCTCTCGTTCATAATTTCTCTTTATCCTTCCTATCATCTTCCCTAAGGTTATATTACCCTAACTAGTATTTTAATTAGACTATCTTATATTGATAATTAAACGGAATTTAATCCGGTTTTATCAATAGGAGAGGCAGTTACCCTAACAAGGTGTTGATAAAGTGAGATATAAAGTTATTACGTATGTTAAGGTGTAACGGGTCCTTGGTTTTCTAATGATCGACGACCAATACGCTATTAGTGATTTAAAAAACTTTTGAAACATTTTGTAATAAAAAAAATTACGAAAAATAACATTACATTTTTAAAACATCTTTTTTAACAGGTATTCATATTTAGTAGGTACATGTAGGTAGGTGAATATGTAAGTTTCTACAGGTAATGGTGAGAGGCAATATGCAAACAAGAATCCTGAAAAATTTTGTAAAATGGAAGTATTTTAGTTCCATTTTCGGTCGGTAATACGTATCTTAAAATTTTGCTCTACGAATTTTCTTATTCAATTTGAGCTTTAAACTAGTAAAATATTTTTTTTCCGATTTGATTGTGGACATTTGTAAATCATTGAAACGGATCCATTGTAATTATTATGGAAAGTTTATACTTATTCCAAACGTTAAACAACTCCTAATAGCACCTAGCAATGACAACAAGTAAACACAGCTTAATAGTATTGACGTTAGTTAAAACAATATAACTAGAGAAAGTTAACTGTTTCCTCCATAATTACTGTTGCTTTGCTTAAAGTTGTAAAACTTTTATTACAAGATTTTCCATTCTAATAATGCGATAATCATATTAAATTAACGTAGCGGACATTTATTTAGAAACTTGATAATTGTTACGGGAAAAAACAAATTGCATTAATTTGTAAGGTTATAAAATTAACTTAAGGTAAACAAGTACTATAATTCCAATCATAAATAAAATTGGGTATTAAAATCGAATGTCTGTTTAAAAATAATTCTAACTGAATTACATTCAGACATTCGTTTTAAAACAAGACGCATAAAGAAACTTAAAATTCTAAATAAGAGGTGCAAGGAGGGACAAAGGCGGTCATCCCCCTTCGGCCGGGTTAAAAAGTAAAAAGCATACGCGTTCCCAGGCGTCCCCTTCCCTCCGAGGGCCGAGGGCCGTCTCGTGGGATACTTCACGATTTTGATTTTTTGTGCCCTCGCAATTAGAAGCATTAACGCTACCTAGGAAACAACAACGTGTAGAACATTAAACGGCGATAGAATGGTATCTTTTATTCAACACGTGCTTCTTTTTGTGTTATCGTTTTGCACATAATTTGTTTTTTTTTTCGTATTTTTTCGTAAAAGCAACTTTACATTTATTATAGATACATTTTTAAATTTATCGTAAGTTGTATTTAAAATAAATCTCGAGGAAAATTATTGTGACATCCAAACATAACTATAAGATAATTACTATTTAAAAATGTATATCCCCTATATGTATATCCCCTGAATCTGATTAAGCTCTACATGCATTTTCTTGTTAGCAGATTTTTACTTTATCGTGAGGTATAGGGGCAGTATTTTTCTATTTTCTATTTTCTTTTTTTTCTATTTTCTATTAAGAGAAATCTCATCACTGAAACGTTTGCAAAAATATTTAAAGCCAAAATGCGTTCCTTCTTTTCATAATTAAAATGTTGCCTGTTTGCAACATTGGTGAAATGAATTTTCTGCAGTTGTATAATACATTTGATCATATATCCTCATACTTTTGTAACTATTCCGATAGCTTGGTAGAGAGCGCGTAAGCGTTAGGTTCATCCAGTATTTCATTGTATTCATTTAACACATTTGTGCAAGAAAATAAGTTAAAAAAACGGTTGAAACTAACGAAATCTCCATTAAATTTGTTTATTAAAGGATTATAGGTACATAAATAGACACATCTACTAATGCTTTCAAGACACATATGTTAATGTTTTTTTATAATGCAAATAATTGCAATTTTTTTTTGGAAAAACACAACAGAATATATTTTTAAGTTTTTTTAATAAATTAAAAATTAAATCCAAAATTTCAGAGTTCAGGTGAACAAACTTTATCAATTATCTCGGGTAGATCAAAAACACGATTAACTTTAATATTTGAATTTGTGTTGTACAGTAAATATTTTTGAGCACATTTGTCATTCTCGGCGAGCAGTAGACCGGATCTGAAATATGAATGAACCCACTCCCCATGTCGGTGGTGGCGTCACGTGACATGTCGTGACTCGCTTTGTGACGTTTGCACACTGATATACAGATACTGGAATAGATTAAATACTGAATGGCGAAAGGTACGGGTTCAAACTTGTATCGCCAATTTTTTTTATGTTAAACGTTCGACAGGCAAATGGAAAAGTTGAGGATTAAAAATCATATTGTTTCTATAGTCGCTAAATGGAAACACTACATTAGTAATTTCTAATTTTGAAAACAGCAAAAAAGTTGTCGGTAAAGTTATATTTAAAACACTTAAAATCAACTCTTTGCTCGATTTGTTATTGTTTATTTTCTGGACATAGCTGTCTTTAAAATATCAATGTCAATATCTCAGATTCTTTAAAATGTCACTTTTATATCTGTTTCCATATCATATAGGCATTAAACCTATCCAACAAAATCCGTTGGTGATATGCACATTATTTATGTACTTTCATTCATAATTTAATTTATAACAATACAGAAAACTATTAGATATAAAAAATTGCTAGCATTATTGATAGTACAGTCCCTTCCAGTCCAACATTATCCTAACCGTGAAAACCACTAGCACTTGTCGTTTGACACCGCGACCCGATAAGCGTCGAGGGCGCTTCAGTTACAGGTTATTACACTGGTCCCCTTGTGGGGGAGTTTATTTCATTATCGGTAACGTTCTCGTATTGCACAGGACTTTACATCAAACATTCTCATACACTCTACTAGGACACAATAAATGGCATGACTATGGAAGCGACTGCGTTAAGTCCATAATATGTTTTGGAAGATACCACAATATTGAAAGATACACACATTGTCTCTTGTGCGCGATATAAGCCGTTAGCAGAAGCTCGTTATATTAATAATTATATTTTACTTGTTTTTGTAATTACACAATATTAGAAGTACTTCTTATTATACTATTCACAGTATCGAAGCCAGCATGGTTGACACCTGGGCCGGAATCGCAATTTTTGCACTCCTAGATATTATGCGGATAGCCTTTTTTAGCACTCCAGCCGAAGTTGCACCCCTTGATTTTAGACAAATCTTCGTCATATGTCATCTCTTACTTTTATTTATTTATCTTCGTCATATCTTACTTTTATTTATTGGGGATTAGGTATAGCAAAATTACGCTCTGAAGGATAAATTTATACACAACATTTTGTAATACTTAATGTAATATCAACCCTTAAATGGACCCCTCCCCTCGAGCCCCTATTAGGTAAATATTCAGTTCTAACACAAAGATTGTTTTAAGTGAAGATTTTTTGTTAATTTCTGTTTTGACACCTTATGTACCTAACTTGTTTAGAGTTTATTTAATTTCATCATTAATTAATCTGAAAATAACAGTTACGTACTATAATTCTTATAATATTTTATAACATACAGTAATTTTCGAAAATTTTCGAAAGTTTGTAAAGGAAATCGGTGTATGGAATTCCAAAATATGGGTATTAATATAATATACTATTATAAAAGGTATTCGTATGTAGATTATGAAATAATACAGGAATACTGTAATATAGACCTAAATGAATTTATTTGAAAATAATTAATCAATAGAATTCCTGTTTTATCAAGAAATAATAAAAGCGATTTCCATTACTTACATTAATTGTTGATTTAGTGTTATCTGTTAAGAGTTCTGTTTTTCAGCATTGCTGGTATTCATTAAATCTTGATAAAAATAGAACCACCAATTGGATATAATTCTCCTTCCACCCCTCGAGATTTAACTTATCTTGTAGAGAAAGAATTATAAAAACCAACTAACCAGTCACGGAGATGATAAGTTACGCCAATTAAAAAAAAGGCATTATGCCGAATTGAGATTTACTTTTTTCTGAAAGTCCGTTAATAATAGTAATTTTTTATTCAGTTGATTTAAATAATCCGTAATACAAAACTTATTTGTTTTTAGATACCCTTGTCAGTTGCTCTCGAATTTGATTTACTTTCACATAATTTGCTTCTATTGTAATGACAAATTGCATTTCCTTTTAAATAATTGCTTTAAGTATTTGTTGCAAAATCAACCTTATAACACGTTCAATAAAATTTAATTTCCTATAAGTTAAATTAATTTATTTTATTTAATGTCAATCGCTTACAACAGAGTTGAAGTTGATGGACATTAACAATATAAAAGATATAAAAATATTAAAAAGTTTGTCTAGGATTAAACTTACTGGTATTATAAGCGCGAAAGTTTGCGGGAATGGAAGAATATCTTGGTAACGTATCTAAATAAAGGGACGAAATCACTACTAGTAGGTATATCAATGATATGTATATATATATATGAATTGCTGTTCGTTAGTCTCGCTAAAACTCCAGAACGGCTGAACGGATTTATCTTATATTTTATATTGGTCTTGAAATGTTCGTTCGTCTAGGGAAGGTTTAAAAGGTGAGAACCATTTAAATAATTTCCGGGAAACCTCTAAAACAGCCCTTTTCTATTTCCCATAGAAACGTTCTAAATTGAGGCAGTACGAAGTCTGCCGGTTCAGCTAGGCAATTATATAAGTTAATTTAGATTTCACTTCACACGGTTTTACGAAGTACTTGTCCCCTACATATTTTGGGTACCTTACCCAGAATATCGGGATGATTATGAAATTAATTTTAATCAATACCTTTGAGCGTAATAATTTTTATCAAATAATACGTATTTAAGGTAAAAGTATGTTACGTAAAAAACTTACTTGTGTCCTCTGAAAATAATTTATCGCCAGATTCTCACATATAACAAGATTATAACATTTTATACGAATTAAATTCATGATTATATTAAAATCGCTCTACATTTTAGGTGCTCAATAAAAAAGCACAATATATTAAGAAGAACAGGTTCCCGTATTTTATACGATAAATTAGCATTCGCTATTCGTTCCGAGCGAACGATATTTGGGCTAGTCATAAAATCACCCTTCTGTATCGGACGATATAGGAAATATCACACAATTATAGCCGAGTGAATAAATTGTTTTCATTGATAGAGACAAACCACCCCTATTATTTGCACCCTCGCATATTAAACGAACAAAAATTCTTTCACGAGAATTTTATGCGCATCTAATTTCAACGGTATAAAGTTCTGAATGGTGTACAAATATGTTTTTTACGTTTTTGTCCTCGTAATTGGTTCTGTAATGTAGTAAATTCTCTTCAATTTGACACGATCGAGTCGGTGCGTCGGTATGCGGGCGGGGTGCTCATTTATTTTTAATCTTTTTGTGCTCCGCTACCCGTTTATTTTTTAAAGGGGTGTAGTTTTTATTGTAAGTCCGTTTGTTGTTTAAAAAGTAAAGAGTGTGGGTGAAGAATTACTTTCTTGTAGCTTTGTTTTATGTGTTTTTGTATTATGTCTGTAAAAAATAAATATTTTAATGCTACATTTGAATGTTAAATATTTTTTAAAATGATCTCATAAAGTATGAGTTGAAACTATAATACAAATTATTTCTATGTTGGTAAGTGTATTGTTTATGATAACTTAAAACTTTATGCGCCATGTAGCTAATTACGTAGTAACATTTTCGAGATGAACTCCTTCTTCATTTTGACATTTGCTACATAGAATAACAATATATAAGTCAATTACTTAAATAGGTATTATTAAACTTTTAACTTGAGACTATCAAATATGTATTTCACAGGTTCCCACCTCCACTAAGGTTAGAACTGTTTCAATATCAATGTGTCGAGTAACGCACTTGTCCGTTACCACAAACGTTGCGGTGAAATCACTTAGCGTGATAGTCCGTTGATCACGAGGGTGGCTTCATGCATCGGTACTTAATCCCACTACACTCCAGTAACTACCCTAAGGATAGTATAATTCACTGTACCTAATTACTTTTAAAGGAAACTTACTGGTACGCAACCCCTGTCTTGTAATGTTCGTTAATTTTTTTCTTAGTGATTTACATTTACAAGTTAAGTTTAGTAACGTACATATTATGTTAATTGTTGTGCTTTTTTCCCTTTAACAGGCCGTATAATGCAAACTATTGTTATTTTACTAATAAAATTGTAACTCATCGGTAATACTAAAGTACCAATATTATGTGGCTTTCCTAAACAACGCAAATTTTGTACCTATATTTTTCATTACAATGTAAATGTAAAATTTAACTTCGATTACAATGACAAAACTTAAAAGCCTTCTCGGAAACAAATATTCCAATGGCCACTTGTGTACCTGCAGACCCTTTGAGTTAGAAGGTATTTCAAAACAAAGAAATACGAATGGAGTCTTTGCCCTCCGAGTAGCCCTCTGCGCGGGCGCACAAAGGGCTGTGATTGCGAGGGACTCGCTGCGCAGACGCAGGGGAGGTGAACGACCTCGGCCCGGGGTGGCCGCCCCCTGCGTCTGCGCTTGGGTGACGGTCTGTAACAAAGTATTTATAAAGATCTAAATTTCTCCCCATCGTACTTTTGCAGGTTTTTTTAAACGTCTAAGAGTATGTACTAATTTTGGTTCTAAGGACTTTGATAATTGTATTTCGTGTTTCGAATACTTGTTAACTTTCTCTTAGTCTTCTGTTAAGAATAAATCGTAGTCTTTAATGTAATGGTTTATTTCTTAGTTATTAAAAATAAAAAAGTATTTCAAATACTACATTATAAGGCATAACTGTAGGAGCTTTTCTCTGGTGCCGGTGTTTTTTTTATAAAAAAAGTTATAGTTAAATATATTTAATATTATTGGAGGATTTCATATCGAGTAATAAATCTATTATGAATTAACATTGCTGCTTTGAATTTAACATCTAACTATGTACAATTGTAGGTATCTACAACAATCTCAGTCATGTAATGTATTCATTCTCTAATTTAAATTTAAAAGGGTAATAGGTACTACGCCTACAATAGATACACAAGGACATTTAATTCATAACTCAAAAGTAAAATTTAATAAGACCACAATAAAAAGTAGGCAACGAAGATAATTAAAGCACTCAAGAAGTATAAAAGTGTAGTGAAGAAGCAGACAAAAAATAATTAATATAAAATCTGACCCTCGCTCAAATTATTCGAGGGTGATGGGGCCAATTACTGTTGAAAGTATGTGGCATTTTATTTTTAACGCTGAAGTAAACACGACCCTTACTTTACGCGACGATTTTAAAACGGAAAAGGATATTTGCATGGTAATTATAGTCTACCGGCCAGTGATTTATATAGTTTGTTTATATTACGGTGCCTTGTGTTCTCTGTGTTTTTTTTTATGAAAGTTAGGAGTGTATTTGAAAATATTTTAATAAAAAATATTAACTATTGATATTGCTAGGACTAGGTGCATGGGTTGCCTAGGTAAGGTTTTTTTTTTGCATTTTATTAAGGACATTGCTTTACAATGCTAATGCTTTTATGCATTGAAAGTTTTATAATTAATTATTTTTATGGTATTGTTTTTTTTTACACAACAATTTTACGACCAAATTAGATATTGTACAAAATAATGTAACATTTTTGGATCAAAACTTGCCTACCTATTGCAATATTAGCACTTTTCAATTTACTGTTTGCAAATATGTGAAAACAACATATTTTCAGCATTAATTTTGAGTAAAATTGACTTATTGGAATTCCGTATTATGTTAACGTTTTGTAAGTACCATTCACATCCAAGATACAGATATTTGACCGTCAAACAACAATGCTTTTATTGTTTTACGTATTTCAGTGTGAAGGACAAGTGAATCATTGTTGTTTCAGATACAATATATGTAGCATATTTATGTTCTATATTTGTCTACCTTTAGTTTATTTTACGCTCTCGTAGCATAAAAATATATATACATAAATAATATCCTGTATCCCCCTGGTAGGTAACGTTATAATGTAATGAAAACTTAATATTTTTGTGTTTTACATCTATATAGCTACAGGTCCCTTTTGAAGGGGAGAAAATGACATTTTATTGAACATATTTTAAACATTTTCTTCATTATTTTTTTTTGTATTTTATAAAAAATATATTGTACCTACTTGATAAATATAATTAGTTGTTGACAAAGAGCAATATACTGCATAAAACGCCTTTCTTTGAAAATCTCTAAGTCAAGTGCAGCTGCTTAAGAGCACTCAAGGGTAAATTAGGGTAACTTATAACGTAATAAAATAATGTTGAAACTTATAACAAAATGCATATAAATTAAACTGTAGTTTTAATAATATTTATAGAAAGTAATTGAGAAAGTTCTCTGGGACAAATTTCCTCTGTTTTGTAGATTTTTTGGTAAAAGTCTTTTAGTAGACCGGAAAGTAAATCGTAATAATATTAGATACTATACTTTACGTAGATACTCATACTTTAGGACCGAGTACGGTACATTTGTTTACCTTTATTATTAAATAGTCTTACGTCATCGTAGCGTCATAACTACATTTATAACCATAATACATAAAACAAACAATCTTATACTACAGAAGAAATAAATAACTTGCAAGTATAAGGACATTGTAGGACATCATAAAATAAACGAGCTAAAGAGGATGACTATTCCACCAATCTGCTACGCAATTGAGTGGTAGTCAGCTTTGATTGACGGTGGAGCGACCCCCACCTGTAGCGTCCCCCACCGGAAATAGGGAATTTGCATCACAATCAAATAGAACCCTCGCTAGCTGACTTCCGGTCTGAACCCGTGCCCTCTCATTGATGCGACCCCGATCGTAATCGTATAAATGTTTGTTTCCGATGATTTTTCGTGGTGGAAAAGTCATAATTGTGTTAAATATTCTCATGAACAAAAAACTTAAATGAATTTCACATGTTGTACTATAAGAAAGTTAAGAAATTGTTGTCTTAAAATAATATTTATTATATTTATTAGTATTTTTTAAATTAAATAATATAAAGAAATGCAAATTAAATAACTCTAAGAAAATGAATATAAAAATCAAAAATAAAAGGATTTCCCCTTTATGTTACCCTTTATATTTCCCTTTTATTGTGTCTATTAGTAGATAGTATAACATTTTCGTAGCAAATAATAAATGAATGATAGCTATAATAATAAAGCAGCGCACAGGCAATTATAAATTATTGGCTTCTGCAGCAAAGGTTGTCATGTGTCAAAGGATAATTGGTTACATATGATGGTATTTTTCATTTTTTAGTTATTGCTATTTTTTAAACTAGAAATAAATGAAAAATATATTCGGTATTTTTAATTCACTTAACTAAAACATTACATACCATACTGAAACGACAATGCGATAATCATTATGTACCTTTATTTGACTTGGTAATAAATGCAGTTCTAATTTTATAGCAAGCTAAATATAAAATAAGGAAAATTTATAAATAATCATATTCTTAATTGTGTGTAAATATAATAAGTATAGATTATGTAAAGCAGCTGTAACGATCTCTACATTCTACGAAAAAAACTTGTTAAATGACGCCTAATAGGCTGGAATCACAAAAAATAATATTAAATAAAAAATAAAATACTAATAATAGAATAAAACTGTATCTTTTTAACCTTGATTATCTGTGCCTGAAAAAAAACTTGCTAATGAGACGCCTGCTACGCTTGAATTTAAAATATAACAGATTATTAAAATTAAAAAAATAAAAAAGCATAGAATAAAACTGAACTACTCTTAACCTTGATTATCTGTGCAGCTCAGCTAACGAGCCGAGTGCAGTGGTATCTTTACAATCGCTCTATAAGGTTAGTGGAGTGAAGAGCGCTTATCGGAGACCCATGACCCTCTGATACTGTAGGACGTTTCGACCCTGCGTCCTGTGCTCTTACGATTTGATACCTACATCGTCCAAATCTTATTTATATTTTCTTATCAATTTCGGCTGTTGCTTCATTACGTATTATTTTTAAACGCGCAATTAAAGATATTTATGTTTAATATACATATGTATGTACTAGTACACCTAATTTCATTTTTGTTACTGAAGGAATCAAAATAAGAGATTGACATAATAAGATTCTAAATAGTTTCAAAATTAATTAGGCACAAAAATAATATTTAAGCAATTAAAATTGCATGAGCTATTTATTTTACCCTTAAGTAAAATTTATTTTGCCCAATTTTGTTATCAAAATTCAAACTTATGTTTGAAAATTCACACTTATGTTTGAAAATTCAAACTTATGTTTGAATTAGGTCATTTGAACTTCGTAAATAAACTCTTTTAAAAATTTGCATCTTAAGTTCAACTATTAAAATTAAACAGCGGCAAATTACACCATGACGAACAAAATTACTGCCGAACAACCGCTTAATAATAATTATTATATGCATAGAGATTTTTTGATTACTTATCTCTAGCACTTTGACTTAGATTACCAACAAATCGTAAAATTACTTTGTGGTAATATTATTTTATTTCAAATGCTACCAATTTGTCCGTACCTATTCCTTATATTACCTGGATATAGGTACCAAGGCAAACTAGTATTCAAATACCTACGAATATTTTTTGTCGTTTTCCTGCCTTTGACGATAAGCTCAGGAACCCGTGGAAGATAAAATACTGATATTAAATATAATTCTGGTACCTCCACTAAAATTAATGATTTTATTATAATATATATGATTATTATGCATATTCTCCGTCAATATACCTTGACGATCACCGCAATGACTTAGTGAGGAAATTATAGACCCGAGCGTAGTACAGCAGCATGCAAATCAATTGTTACACAGAATTTTCTCGGTCACAATGACATAAGTGTTCGGGTACAAATTTTCCCGCGTGTCGTGAGGCTTAGGGGCGGGGGGAAAGCGGTACGGCTCACCCGTGGGGCCTCTAAGCGTCGCCCGCGCAACTCGTCTGCGACTCAGGGTTGTACGATATAATATTATGTTCATATTATCGATACTGCCTGACGAAATTACGATACCTATCTTTTCAACTCTCAACCTTGTACATTGCGTAATGACTTACAGTGTAAGCGCAATTGAAAACATTAAGAGCTTTATCGTATTGAAGAAGTCTTAATTCGTTCCATTTTATGAACATCAATTTTTAAATTGTGCGTTGCTTAATTGGAAATTTTCTAGAAAAATCTGAAACTTCGCAAGAAGCTCAAAAGGACATAAAATGCTGTTAGGTACAGGTGAATATTCTGACGCTAGCGTTCACAGCCCTGCAGTAATTCAGCCATAGGGTACCGGGATTTATGATTTGTCACGTCGACGTAATAATGCAATAACGCCTCTCAATCCTCACTCAGCGAGCGCCCTTTCTCTAATTAAACATTCCTACTTTTACGATATGAATGACGCTGTAATACTTGTTGTGAAGTAGGAAAAATAACGGTGCGTAGAGTGCGCCTTTCTGATGCACGTGTGGGAAGCGCTTGCCTTTGCGCAACCAAGCCTTGGCTCCCAAACTATTGGAGCCGATGGCCCGGCCCGGAGAAAGGCGGAATTCAAGAGGCTTTAATGGGGGACCGAAGATTTTGACTATTTCCGTTTCACTTAAAATGTTACTTTACTCGGTATTCGAGCGGTGGGCACGAGTTTTATGACCTTGACTGTATGATGTTTTATACTTTTTAGTGTGGACGGTAATAGTGTAAAATTGCTATAAAATAAGGTGGTGTTTTATTGCCTTTATGCGGAAAGAAATGTATATTAATAGAAATATTTCTTTTTTTTATTTCAATGTATGTAATTTTAATAATTTAAAAAATAAAAGATTTATAAATAAAATAATCATACGAATTTGTAGCCTTTTTTTCTGCACTATTAATGTGAAAAAACAGATACATAATTACGCTATTAGCGAGATATTTTTAATCCTAACGTACAAAAAAAATAATAATATTAATATTATCTTTAAAATACTTGATATTTTTTGTTGACCGTCTTTTATACTTAATACTCAAGGTTCGATCAACATTTTCTTATATTTCCGTCCTCAAACCAAATATTTTAAATGACATGGTTTCAATATCGTATAATACATTTAGCAGATTTGTACTAAAATAAATTTCAAATTCATTTGGTTCTAAATTGTCTGCCTTTAGCTGTAATAAGCATTGCAAAATTACCAGGCCAACGCTGACTTTGCATGCTTATTCATTTTGACTTTGACAATTGCATCTAAACTAATAATATAAAGATGTTCATTTTGTTAATTTGAATGCACTAATTCAATTATTGTCACCATTATATAAAAATTTACTTTTGAGATAGGTAAGAACAACAAGAGCTGCATAATTAACCCTCCGGCATACGAGGTAGAGATATGTATTTATAATTTATTTTAATTGTCACGGCACGTTTATGCACTTTTTCGTAGGCAAAATTGTGAGTCGTAGCAAGTATTAAGACGTAACACAATTTATCCACTAAGATTATTAGATGCTTAATATTGGGGGTGATAAAAGTACATCTGACGTGAAGGTCACGATTATCATACAATAGTAGCGCGTAACACGATGACAATATCATTATATAAGCAGGCGCGGTCCTAGAGGGGGGGTCACAGGGGACATGACCCCATTTTTATAATTCACGGAAACATTATAAGTGATTTATATGAAATAGTACTGAATAACTGTACTATAAAGTCTAGTATTTTTATTTGTGACCAGCCCCCCCCCCCAAAACGAGTGACCCTCCCCAAAATTTCAAGCTGCGACCGCGCCTGTATATAAGCAAACTCGTTGACTTTACTTGATTATTTTAATGCAATATCCTCATGCATTTTTCAGCTCATCTAAAGCTGTAAGTTTTATTTAAATGAATATGTTAATTTTATGGCCAGTCGTGTACTAGATTTAAATTCTTTAAAGCTTCAATACAAACTTTCAATCAAGAATTGTATGCCTTTAGGGGTTGAATTTCGAAACCATATATTTATAGTACTGACTGATCCAATTGAGCCAATTGTCACACACTAATCATCTCTTTTAACATAATAATGTGTGTTTTACACGTTTAGCCATTAAAAAACCAAATGTGGTACATACATGAGTGTGGGCAGACCTTTGGCATTGAAGGAAAAATACACTAGGAGGGATGTATAAATTATTACAAATTACACTAGAACAATCCATAAAAAGTACGTATGTCTGTTTCTGCGTTTGCCTATGAATGACTGACATTCACACATGCGGAGTCGTAGGCAAAAGTTAGTAACACTAATGTCTATTTTTAGGGTTCCGTAGCGAAAACGGAACACTTATAGTTTCGCCATGTCCGTCTGTCTGTTTGTCTGTTTGTCCGCGTCTTTTCTCCGAGACCCTTAACACTAAAGAGCTGTGATTCGGTATAAGTATACATATTAATCACGCAGAGAAAACCGTACAATAAAATCTTTAAAAAAAAATTTATATTGTATTACGTTATACGTAAAGTGTTTTTAAAGTGTTAAAAGTGTTTTGTAAAGTTTTTTTTAAAGATTATACTTATTAATGAATGCCAGTATATTATGATGGAAACTACGGAACC
>DVXP01000488.1:0-20112 GCA_018235645.1 Junonia grisea | reverse complement strand
TATGTTTGTATGCTTGCTTACATACTTGTATGCGTGTGTGTTTATATGTTTGTATGCTTGCTTACATACTTGTATGCGTGTGTGTTTATATGTTTGTATGCTTGCTTACATACTTGTATGCTTGTGTGTTTATATGCTTGTATGTTTATATATTAGTGTAGGCCACGGATTTAGGTTTCATATATATTTTTTTATAAACTATTTTTATTGTTTTACTTTTTAATATATTAATGATTTCAAAACCGATTCCATTGGAAGTAGGATAGAAATCAAACAAATGATGTAATACGTTTTATTTGTATATATAACCAGTCAATACATACATATTTTGTATAGATACAATAGAATGTTTAATTAACACATGTTATTTCTAATTTTTCTTTCCATCAAGTTTCACTTTTTTTTTTCGAGTTTTTCGATTCATTTTTCTTATTTTTTTATTTAATTTCGTTTTTTCAATAGTACATATATTTTAAATATAAGTATAGGGGAGGGACATTGCAAGACACTTTATTATCTTAATTTAAAAGCCATGTTTAAAAGACACCATCAATTTCGTAAGAAGTGCTGGGGAGTCCGAGCCTCAACCCATAGATAGTATTTCCTAACAGTAAACGCATATTTTTGATTAACACATAGGCCTTTTTCAGGTAGACATATATTTTAACATTTAGATTAGGAAATAGACACATAAAGACATGTTTGACACGTAAATCAGCTTCAGGGCGTGTCGGTTAACCAGCGGCATATGTCTGGGTCGGATCTTCATGGATGCAGTATTCGTATTCCCACACCAGCTCGTCCGACTGCAAGAATATTACTTTGTTAATAAACAATTATTTACATTACATATAAATTCAAGAGAAAAAATATATACCTCAGCCACAAAGGAGCCATATTTATAGATATCCATACCGATAACTGGCATTGGATCATCGAATAATTGCGGGTTTATATGGACCTGAAAAAAATGGATTGTTATAGTAAAATGAAAAAAGAATGAAATATAGTTAATATACCATACTTACGATGTTCTCTAACACCGTCAGTATTTCATGTAGTTCATCGTCATCTATGGTGCCCTCTTCGTATTCGTCGCTGTAATTTAATGGCACCGGAAGAGGAGACTGTGCTGGCGACCCTGGAATAGTTAGCCAGTTCTATTATATTACTGATCAGATTTACATATTAACTAAAATATAATACAGAAACATATTAAATAAAATATGTTTAAAATTTAAATTTATAAAAATGGTAAAGTTTTAAGATTGTAAGCTTACAGTCGTCATCATCATCATAATCTTCATCCTCAGTCTCCGATTCGGTTTCAGAATTTTGGCAATCATCAGGCCATTCGCGGTCTGAAATAAAATATTTGTATTTATAAGCTTTTACGAAATTTGAACGTTAAAAGAATATTAGGTTTTTAATAAATTACCCAAGTAGTATTTTATGTAGCTGGTAGGGTCATTCAAATCCTTGTCGAGGAGCTGCAACACGTGAATAAAATTTAATACGTTTATATGATTGCGATATGAATTAATTATTTTAATATAAACGCACAACATTTCCATATTCGTTGTTCGAGGTAACAGGAATATAAAATCCTGAGTACCCCCTGGGTACGGCATCAGGCTCATCAGCAATGATAACCTTATAACGTTCCTCTCTTATAAGTTGCATCGTGGTACTTGTCACTCCCGCCTTCGCACTGGAAACAAATAACATCTGGTTACAGCTAAGCAACTAAGCAAGCAAAGTACTATATTCGCCTATATAAGCACAGTTGGTGTTATTAATTAATATATATTTTATTTATAGTGACTTTTGAATTTTGAACTTCGCAGGTATGTTTCATTGGAATCAATAAACAAGTTTGATAGGTAGAAGGGAGGCAGTATCGGAAATGCGCGGACACCACCTTTTCCGTTGTATGCAAGTGGGTGGTAAAGGACGTGGGCGGATATCGACATACTTGTTACATTGTTTAACAATTATTTGGTCAAATAAACCTACGCACAGCGTTTTCGATGATATGCTAATCATCAAAATATAGATTTCGCATTATTATGTGATTAGGAAAATTAATCGCATGGCATAAAAAATTTAGAGATACACAATTACGCGCAATATTCTTCTTAATTTACATTTATTATGAAATTATGTATTAATAAAATTTACTTAATCGCTGTGTAGGTATATATTGTTGTTATTAACGAACTTCTATTAATAAAATATAAGATATACCTACATATTATTAAAATATACTTACATGCAATAAAATCGAAATCCGCTTCGAGTGTTTAATACGATTCCGTATTAAGACGCGATACGTATTCACAAGGCTTTATCAAATATTTTTTTCTATTATCACTGAACAAGCGTCGAGATAGCGCGGATGCAGAAATGCGAATGTCTAGATTTCCCGGGAATAGCTAGATTCAGGTAGATGCGCATGTCTAGCCTGGCTGGAGCCAGGGATGAGAGAGGAAGGGACTGATTTGTGGGTGTAAACGGGCGAGGGAGATGAATATAATATAAACAACACGTGATCTATGCGGGCATAAATTCCGGGAAAATCTTGGTGCATCCAGTGGGAGATCAATAAATTAATTCAGGTCATAGAGGCGTTGCAAGAGTTATGGGCGTTGGCAACATCACTATCCTAAAATGTGATTTAAGATAAAGTTAAATAAGGCAAATGCTTTAAAATATTAATTAAGAATTAAGATATAACATTGTATATATTATATAGAATTGTGTATAGTATATTATTATCGTGAAAGATGCATCAGGTGGTTTTATCACGCTTGGTATCAGCAGTTTCTGAGCAACTTTTAGGCAGAGGATTATTCACAGGATCCTGGGAAAGAGCAAAAATAATTAAAATTGATAATTTCTTACACATCATTTACATTAAAAATATACTACTTTAAATTATGCACGAAATTTTCCACAACATACTTATATGTGGAGGTAAAGACACCTAATTCCGAGGCATTCGAGAAAACGGCTTAATCAATAATTTAATAAATTTTTATACAAATAATGGAAATAAATAATTTCACATCTCTTATTAAGATAATTTCCAGATTTACTGTTTATTAAATTTCGAAATGATTTGTGACCCAGATTGTGTTTGAAAATCATTAATCTCCCTTGAAATGATAAACAGTGAATAAATATAATCTTTATAAAAAATAACATTTCAAATTGCATAGAAATGCTAAATAGATCACGTAAACAATTGCTACTTAGTAAGGCGGTTAGGAACACTGGTTAAAAATAACAATATATGTAGATCCTGGTACCTGTGATACCTACTAAGATAATTTAATAATAAGAAAATAATTTATGAATAACCCACGTAAGACGGTAGATTTTTTTAAGTAAGCAATTAATTGAAAATTTTAAAACTTCTTAATCTTCAATCAAAAACTGCTGTATCTAACAGAAATTATCTGTAGCTAATTAATGTGTCCAACTTCGCTCGCATTGGTGTTATTTATCGCGAAATATAGTAGGATATCGCACCCCTAGAAGAAGAGTCAACCAAGTCAAAAAATGTGTGTACCTGAAAATGCTCTTTAAAACTTTAGACATTAGAGCAATTTTAGATGTGGTGGATATTTTGAGTAAGTTGACTCTTCTTTCACGGGTGCGATATGTCCTACACGGAGGCATTGTCTATGATATAAACATCATGAAAATTCATCGATATTTCTAGCTTGGTTTACTTTTTTATCCTCTACATTAGTATATTAAATATAGCATGGATATTGAAAATTAAAATCCAAAAGCTACAGTAGTCGCTTGGTTATTGGTAACTTTATAACAATTAAAGTAATTAGAGTAATAGCATGCTTTCTAAAGATGGGTAAAGAAAAATACACAACCTGTTGATATACAGAATCTACAGGTTGCCGTCGCGATTATGCGACCGTTGCGAATTATGTACGAACTTGACATAAAACTTCCCCAACCTGTTGCGCCTGTTTATAATGTTCAATCTGGTTGCCTGGTTACGAAGAGGTTTGAAAACAAACAATGGGAAATAATGTCAAGGGAGTGGGGAGTCTCCAAGACAACTGTTGACGCGGTAATTGGGGTGGAAACTGAAGGTTTTCGCAAGCAAACAAGAATATCGTTGCCATGGTTTCACCACAACCCTCTGTCAAGTTGAAGGTGATCTTTGTATATGGAGGACATTATGTGGTCAAGTCTTTTATAGATATGTAGATGTAGATAAATTATGTGTTAGTGAATTTGTGTAAATGTATGTAAAAGCTCGTACTTTGTAAAGTATTTTGTTATTGTTTATAGCCAGTTGTGATCATTGAAAAGAAAAATGGACAAAAAAAATAATAAGCTGATAACGAGATACAAATACAAACACGATTTTTTTATTAATAAAAATCATATATTGTTTAAAAAAAATGAAAATCGAGATGTACCTCATAATTTCTCTTATATTATAATTGAAAATGTATAAAATATGTCAAAGTTCATTAGGGTGTTTCAGTAATACGTGGGCGATGAGGGGGAGGGGAGAACAGCAAGGGGTGGTGGCAGGTGGTGGGTGAGCGTCCCGCGCATGTCATGTAGCGCCATATTGTACTGTCAACGTTGACAGATTAAAAACAAACAGACTAAATCAATATCATTCTGTTTGCAAATAAATAAAACTTTTTACAATTTATAACATACATGACA
Organism: Junonia grisea; assembly: GCA_018235645.1. Classification (NCBI taxonomy): domain Eukaryota; kingdom Metazoa; phylum Arthropoda; class Insecta; order Lepidoptera; family Nymphalidae; genus Junonia; species Junonia grisea. Next base: position 15,399 of record DVXP01000488.1, on the reverse strand, counting down.
AAAATGATTTGCTATAATTTGAAAAACCACATATAAATTAAATTAATTATAGGCTGAATTAATATTTCTTTTAGCATGGCCTCATGTTTTAATAAACGGTCTCTATTTAAGCAACTGCGTCTTTCCAAAACATCTATAAAACCTATCATATATATAACTCTGTACTTTACAAGAAGGACAACAAAAAGAGACAGACATATGGCAACTTCAAAGTTAATGATAGATGTAAGGCTCAAAAGGGCTTGAATCCAGAGCCGTGCAACAAGTTTAAAATAACAACAAATGTTTAAGCCTATCCTAGGCGTAAACATTTGTTGTGGTTTGACTTATGTATGTCAAAATACAATAGTTCCTGATAATGGACACTTCCAACTTTGTCGTCGACTGGAATTGCTCCTGTGAAGACCCGTTGTTTAAATGTAATTGTAAAAGTTTATATATAAAATTTAAAATTGTAGTGTTATGGTAACTGGCCATTAATAAATAAATATTTAAATATTATGAAATAGACTTTAGAACATCAAATTACGGTATATAAGAAGAGAACGAGAATAAATCAGTTTGCAACCGAGCGTCTTGGCTTTCATTTCAAAAGTAACAGCAATAGAAAAATAATAGTTCTGAGTTAAACATTTGTTGTTGAACGCAGCACCATTATTTATCTATTTTTATTAGGTATTTTAAATGAAAGCCAAAACGCTTTGTTGCAAACTGATTTATTTTCTTAAATTCGTAAAATGAGACCAAGTTTATTTTTTCTCATCTATTCCATAGTGTTGGGTATCGTTGGATAGGTTGTTTAAAAATATTATAGGTGTGACGAAACCATTTTGCCAAACGAGGAACGGTTTCCGAGATATTATGCTTTGAAGTGTCAATTTCTCTTAGTGTCAAGTGTCCTCCCCCCTAACCACTAAACTACTGCTTCTAAAATGTGAAAACAATCTTGTTAGTAGGACATACATATACCTAACGAATTTAAAAGGAATTTTTTCACGAATAAGAAGGTTTTTATGGTTATCGAGTTATAGTCGACCAAATTAAAAATTGCTTATTAAAAATATTAGATGTTTCGCCCAAATTTCATTGAAAAATTTTAAGATAAACATGTTACTTGTTAGAAATACATTAATTTTAATAATTAAATTAAAGGGTAACCATGCGCGTGGTTCGAGACGCACTTGGCCAAGTTTGTTAAATAAAAATACATAAATACGACATCGATTCCATTTATTTAAGAATAACATAAAAAAACTTATAGTCATTAAACAACAATAGTAACATACTCATTAAAACAACTTCATAAAAACAAACATGGTACTATACTATTTGAAACTGTAATAATATTAAAACTATTGAATCCTATGTAACCTCAAAACCAACACCAAAGAGATCAAATAAAGTCTTAATTATAAAACATTACATAACAATGAACAGATATTTGAATAACCAATCATAATCCTTACATACTAACATCAATAATTAATTATGCTGAAGATCAAGCGAAAACTCTACTACCTACCCATCGAACAGCTCTAAACTACTGGCACTACGACTACGTCGAGATGAGAGATATAATTAAGACCTAAAGATCATCACTATTCTCAGGCGATTATGACGAACACCGATGTATTATTGACGTAAATCGTAGGGGGGGTCTTTATTTTTTTTTTCTTTTTAAACAAAGTCAGCCATAATCGCCTCGAATGTGGTACGCAAACAGAAGCGTGGACACCGAGCGAAGCCGCCTGCCTACTGAAATCTTACTACAAGCCGTCGCGGAAATTCCATATACCAAAACATCAATGTAAAGGACAAGTGAGTGACAGAAAAAGAATCGCGAAAACTATAATAATGAAACTGAAACGAACATATTCTAACGAAACGATTAAACGAAGATCGAAAGAAAATATTTCGAGAAACATATTTCGTTGAAATCATAACTTAATTGCTTTTGAAGAATAGAGAATGAGAGATAGATGTAAGATGGAGAATATAAATTAAATTAATCGAAGAAGCGAGTGAGAAAACTGGCTCTCCCTTTACGCTGTTACGACGCTCGAAGCGTCATTTCTGTAACAGGACTAACCGGGAGGGGTGGTACCTCCCCAGACGGGTCCGAAGGGACCCTACCACCTACACTTTGTATTCAACAAACTATACGCCGCACAAACCAAAAAAGCCTTCTTCAAGCTATCCCGTTAATGACCATAATCCCGAAAATAATATTAGCAATGAACTATTTCGATCGATATAAAATAATGTAAAATGAATCTGTGTGTGTGAATCTCACGATGTCTGAACGTCACACTTAAGTTGAATACAACCGTGTTTTGCTCTCCGTTATATGTAAACTAATAATTAAAATTAATATAAAATTATACAACATTATATTAAGTCATAGTATATAGGATTATTTAATTATATATTTCTTAAAGAAGTCACATATAAATTATCAAAAATAAAATCAATTCCCATATAATTTATTACAACGAATAGTCTAAACAAATTTAAATTTCCGTTATAAGTTATAACAATAAAAAAAAAATTGATTGAAAACCGTGTTTTTTGTATATTAAATTATTTTAAACCTACTGAAAATCCAACGACTTGCGATCCTACCGAAAACTAGCTCAAAGAAAACTCTCTAATGATAATGCGTAGTTTGTTTCGAAATTAAAACTTTTAGTCAATAACTCGCGCTTAGATTTTTAAATAAAAATGTATCTGAGTGTTTAGTGCGAGTTTTTCTCACTTCTCGATTGTAGTGAAGTTAATCGCTAAAATATGATTGAAATAGCGCCATCTCATGTCATGAAGTATTTCAAAAGACATAGTCCTCAACGATCAATGATAATAGTAAACAAAGGCGCTTGTGATTAGTAGATTCTTGTATCAATTTTCATTAAATTATTATATTTTACATATTTATTTTATTATTACATATTTCGTCGCTTAACGTTAATGCCGAGGTAAAATACTCGAATGTACTCGCACTAGACACACAAAAGAGGTCATTGACGTTAGAGTTTTTATATGTATACGTCGCTATGGTATTCTTTAGCTCTGTTCAAATGAATGTGCGTTTAGTTATTTTTTTATAGTTGTGCGTAAACCACTACTAGGAATGGTTTGGATTTATTATCATGAAGCTATCGAAAAATATCTAGTTCTACTACCCTTCTCCGATAAACCAGAAATTACAACTACAGTATGATCTAAGCACATTTGCTGCATGTTTCGATTCTTAAGCTACATAAATAAATAAAATATATCATTTACAAATAACATTATAAAATCTTATTTACAAAGCAACAAATTATTTAGTAACAGTTTAATACATTTTAAATTACGAGGAAAAGTTATAATCGTTTAATAAAATTTATAGCAGTCAATAATAGTTAAACTATTACAATATAAATAATTATTATTTTGTTTACTCAGGAATAATAAATTAGTCAACTTTACAAGTTATATCTAAACTAACGACATCACCTAATGCACAAATTAATCTATTAGGAAATTAATTTGAATGCGCTTAACTCAAATACCAAACAACTGAAACATGAATGTTTATACAAAAAAATAAATAAAGTAAAACGTAATAAAAATAGCTTATACGAATCAAGACGATAAAGTTGAAAAGATTAAATAAAATGCTAGAATATAAGCAATTAAAACTGTAGTGTTATTATTTTATAAAACAGCTGCGCAGACGAGAAACAACTGTTAAGGTACGTTTTTATACGTCAAAAATCTTATTTTTAAATTTTCCGTAAAAATCTGTTTATTTTTTGACGGGCAAAATTCTTACGTCTGCGCCGCACCTTATTATCCGATTGTTTTTTCACAAAAAATAATATTTACCGTGTATTTATGTAAAACTACCTATACTATCGCATTTTGTACAATTTTGTCAAATAATTTAAATTCAGTGGATAACAATGATTAGGCCTCTGAGAGGTGATCACGCTAAAATATCGCTATCGTTTTTTTATACATGTGTTACAGTTGATTTGAAATCAACTGTCTCAAGTCTACTAAAACGCGATGGCGATAGCTTTGTGCGATTAGACTTTTAATTCATAATTATTATAATTCACTAAAACGGGACAAATTATAATACAAACGAGTAAATAATTTAAAACAAAAAAATTATCTTACACTATAATTAGTTACAATGAAACAATATCACAACACTACTCATACTGTAGATGTATTTAGATTCTCCGTTTTTAACAACCCTTCAGCAGTATTTAAATTGCATTATACAAGTATGACAAAAATATTTTAAGAGTATGGTAAAATTAAGAAATATTTAGAACATAAAATAAAATATAAATAATAAACACTTTGTTTTTACTTATCCCCCACCCTCCTACTGAAAACGTAGATGTTTCGTCATCAGAGCGTGCCTCTGTCTCACAACTATACATGGTCTAGTTGTCTTTGCTGAATAATTTAAAAAAATGGGTGAAACTTTTTTCCGCGAAATTTTTTAAAAATAATTATTCGTGGAAATAGATTTTTCAAAATTCATAAGTTATGCCCTCTGTCAGTCCCGCTTATGTTATGAGATACATTTTTAAAGGATTTCTTGTAAGTTAGTTCCGCGGACAAAAGTCCCTCGTCTATGCAAGCCTTCTATCGGGTGGATAAGTTTTTTCACAAAGTCCTTCGACCAAATATGTGTTAATTTTTACGAGCACGTCAAACAAATAAAGTAACAAAATTTCACAAACTTATTGTCCAATATTAAATACAATTTAAATACTGCTTTTATATAACTTATCTTAGTGTAAGTATTCCTAATTATAAGGTCATGTGGGTTATGCCATTACTCTTTTTCAGAGTCAATATGTACTCTCAAATTCAATATGTATATAAAAAGGTGTTGTTTATAAACCGTTGCAAAATATGATGCCACCTTTATTACTAAATGAGTATCTTCTAATGGATTGCGCAAAAATTAAGTTACAATAAAGTAATATTGGCATAAAAACCTAAAAAATAAAATTTCACAAAATATAAAAAGAAGCTAAGGACATCACTAGAAGAAAACTGTAATTTCAATATTAATAATTCGGTAAAGACCGTGATGTGACAGTTTTCTATATTGAATTGAGCTTAAATTTTGAAAATGCAATTTTTTCAGTCTTTACAAATAATGTGAGGTTAATTACAAACACAGTGGCTATAAGAAGAACCGATAAATATAATTCTTAAATCGTCAATAAGAAGTTTTTATGAAAAACCTAAGAATGCTGAATATTTAATGAAAATATCAAGTTTCGTCTCTTCTGTATTATGTACAGAGATATCTTTTCCCTACATAATATCTACTAATTTTGAGTATAACTAAATTACTCAAACATTCGCGTATTTAGGGTTGCCTTTATCATTAGTAATTTCTTTCCAACAACGTCCAAAATATTTACATTTTAATAATTTGGTTTTTTTTTTGCGTTAAAATTTTGAAATCCCTAGGTTGCTACAAGTTTTTTTAAAGAATTTTAGTAGCCAGTAATACTTAAGTAATCCTATCAATGTTATGATATTTTTGATTAGTCCTAAAATGTAAAAATACTTTTAAAAATTTCGTAAAAGAATGCCTATACATAAGAAGCGCTCCTAATTCCTAAAGTAGAATCGTAATTTGGATTAACTTACTTACTATATAAAAATAATTTAAAAGTTACAAAAAATAGATATTCAAATATGTATATAAAATCAAGGTGTGCTCAGACTGTTTAGGGTGTGGGCGCAGAATCAAGTTCTGACGACCCGAAGGATTCTTCACTCAGAAAATCATCTGATTCCCACGTCCAATTTTGTACCTGGAAAATATAATGAAAACTAAATCAATAACATACAATTAAATTAATAACATATTTCAAATCTAATGACTAAGGTAAAGGCACCTATAAATTAAATCCTAATAAAATAAAACAAATTTACAAATTTTAAGATTAAGCCGTTTCTCGAATACCACGCAATTAGGTACCATTTTTTAAAAGTAACTAGGAATTAGGTGCCTTAAACTTATCAATAATAAAAAATTTAATAAAATTAAATGCTTAATCTTAGGGATGCTTACCTCTGACAAAACTGTTTCGTATTTAAATAAATCAAGATCCAGATAATCGACCACGCGTGTTGCGTCACAGCTTAAGTTAGATTGTGACCGTATCTGTAAAGCCATAAAAACAGATAACTAAATTACAAAACATTGAATATTGTAATAGGTTTTATGTTTGTTTGAATACAAACCATATTATCCAAAACATTGACAAGATCGTGAATGTCCTCTGCGAAGGGGTCGTCTTGGGAATCTGTGCTTATTTGCGATGGTGCCGGCGACCCTGTAAAATTAAAGAACGCGATTATTTATTTTTTCAGTCGTAAGTATTTATTTTACTACATATATTGATAGATACATACAGTCATCCTCATCGTCATCGTCTTCCTTCTCCGACTCAGGAGGCAGTTGTAGCAGATGCTCCACCTCTGACCATTCCCTTCCTGTAATGTCATTTTAATCCTGTTAATATTTTTCTGTTAATAAATAAAAAATCTAAGCGATGTTCTAAAATGCTCACCATGGTAGTACTTTATGAAACTGAACGGTTCTTCCTCGTTATCGGGTACCCTATTGTTTTCAGATACGTCATTTCGAGTCGGCGTCTGAAAAATGATATTTTTTTATTTAATTTAATCGACTAAGTATCACAGTGTTTTATTAAGTTAATATTCATATCATAACCATATATGATAATTTTTTACTTAGTTCAATCATCAGCCGAATCAGCCGTTATAATGCAACTTCCGTATTCGTTGCTTTGACATTTATTCTGCCTCGTTCTTAATCTTCTTCCTTATCATCTTAACCTCTTGCTTCACTTTTTTTTGTATATTTTTAGGTCAATTTAAATTTAGTCTTCCTTATGTGTTGACTTTCTATGTCTTTATTCTCTCTTTTCTCTTCTATCTTTTGTCTTCTCCCTCTCATTATTCTGTGTTTTTTTTCGTTCTTATATTTTGTGTCCCTTCTACTATTCTTGATCCTTGCCAAATCTCTTCATCTCGGACTACTCCAACTGTTCTTAACTTCCCATTCATTTTCGTCTATGCTTAGCCTCTTGCTCATCTTATATTTTTATATCCTTGCCTACTACCTTGTATCCCTTCTCTTTACGAAAGAGACTTCGCGTAATTTTTCTTTATCCTCCATTAATCATATACTATCACCTCCTCTTCTTCTCATCTTCTATCTTCTTTTATTTTTCTTCTATTTGTTTCTTTCCTCTTTATGCCACTTTGTGGCCACTTTAAATCTCTCTGGTTAGAGAATCAGTCACATGAAGAAGAAGCAGAAGAATTCAGGAGGGCAGAAACTCTTCTGTATTCTTCTTCTCCCCCTCTGTTATTCGGCAATAGTTCCATGTCCTCTATTGTCTCATTACTGTCGTAGTCCATTCCACTTCTCCCAGAGATCTGGCCTCAAATTTTATCGTAGTCTAGCCCCAAACCAAACCCATGTCAAGCTTCCTTAGTTTCATTCGAAATCGCAATACATCCTGTACTATATTTGTGTTTAACAAGAAGTAAACTTACCACAGCTTCGCTGGTCTCATCTTCTTCATTTGCCGGATTGGGAAGTTCAACACGCCTAACGCAATTCTGATTACGCTCCTCGTTGCTAGGCATCGGTGTTTTTTGAATATTTATCTGCATGGTTCTTTTTTGTTAATGCTCCCTTACTGAAACGTTAGACGCCATCATAAGTTTTTTAGAAGCGTTTTAATGAATTTTTTAACTTGTTGCGTAATATATGAGCGCATAGCAATACGTAAATAAACAGTACATATAGCAAAGCTTTGTGCAGCGCCGCATCCAAACTGCGCAGTTACCCACCTCCCCTCTGCGGGGACAAAGGCGGAGGTGGTTCATAAATCAATAACCGTTCCATCAAAATTTTCATCTAGAAATTTCTACGCAGCAATATATACAATTAATCATCATCACAATTATACAAAAATCGCTGGCTAATCATACATTGTTTGTCTATTAAAAACAGAACAGATTAAAAAAATAAACAAAGGATTCGCCTGTTGCGCAATAATAAACATATTTACGACGCAAGCCAAAATTTAATAATATATCGCAATTTTTTAAAAAGATATTATTCATTTATTAAGCTAAATGGAATATAACTACATACTAACATACATACATAGCATAAATATGTATAATAATAAAGTAAGTATACTTACGATTTTAAGCATATTCCGATATCCTTGCACTTTTAAGCTTCTTTCGTATACACCGGCACAGGTACAATGACTCCAAATACACTGCGCTTTACACAAAAACTTCATGCACAATATACGTCAACATAGCGGCGTACCAGAAGGTAGAATGCCTAGATTTCTCACCAATGTAGCTAGATCCAGGTGCGCATGTCAGACTTGGGCCTAACGAATACTCAATCAATACAGAAATCTAGAAACATCCTTTGTTCTGGACTGAGGTTAAATATAGGACATTTTATTAAAACGCAATAAGCAATAAAAGTACTTGTTCAACGTATTTTGTTAATTATATGAACAAAAACTATTAGAAGTCATCCCTTATTTAATTAAGGTTCCTTAAAGCGACATTCGAACTTAAGAAAAGGCTAGTGGTAGCGTAACGGAAGAACGTAACGCTTTTGGCTCCGTACGGCGTCGATGGGATGTTATCGTCAAATACTGACTTACGCTTTTGATTTTTTTAGTATAAAGAAGTATTAAAAACAAAACAAATAATATACGATAAAATTATTATAATAGTCTAATTTTCTACTATTACAAAACTTTTTTTACATTACTTAATAACAGAGAAGTATGAAAATATGCATATTTTATAAGTTACAATACAAAAATAACTCGATATTATCTATCGTTATAGGTAAGACAACGCTGTTTGCTCGAAAATAGCTCTTTTTTCGAGACAAAAATAATCCAATTAGGTAATTGTTATAGGAAGGACTATAGAATAAAATAATTAAGGGATATCGTCATGTTAGCAGTTCCGGACTTTTAACAGGGTCTGCTTTATTTTATCTGCTTTATTATGCATAATTTTAATGCATGTAAATTGTTATTCATATTTCTATTATACTGTTATATCCCAGAAAGTGTAGATCAAATCGAACAGGGGTGAAGGGGACAAACAATGTACTTATGAGCTATGGGTTATGCCTGAAAGATTTTTTACAGGCTTTTATTTAACTTGCCCTGTGTGGATGTTCGCGTGGAATTTTACAACTCAATTTTAAGGCACTTGCCCTTAAACGATTGAGCCGAAATTTGGCATAGACGTCTAGTTCGGGTGACAATGCATGATTAATAGTGTGACGTCATTTTAAATCCAACATGGCGGTATACCCAAAATGGTGGACCAATCATTTTTAATGTATTCCTACAATATGGTTATCAAAATAAAGGGCTTGATAAGAGTAATTTTATTTGATTTGATTTTATTTGAAGGTACCGTGCTGACCATCTGTCCGTCTTTTAAGACCGTTTAACTCGGGAAGGCTTGGAGGTATAGAGTTGAAATGAAAATTATATCAAGTTTGCAGTCCCTTAAAGCTATAAAAGTATCAAAGTTCTAATTTAAAAGCGAATAAATTAATGAGTTGAGTGGACCAAGTTTTGTAGTCTGGCCTAAGTAAATCTCGACCTGTACAAATACGTCGAGAACGACGCCATCGACGTGCGAGTGCGACATGTAAGCAAAACGAAGAAAGATGTACTCTCTATTGACGTTGAGTGAACTGCGCTTTCTCCCTTGTCTAGTCCAGGGTTTTGAAGACGGCCTCCATCGTGATGGTGAACAGTTTCAGGGGTATCATGTCACAATGTCTCACTGGGTCTGGGAATAGGTCTTGTCAGCTGATCCTGGATTTGGACGATCATTATCGCAGCTTTGTAGAAATCTCATCACTTCGACATAACGCCAGTAGATTTGACATCTTTGCAGAGACTCCAGAACAGACCAGGTCTCGATGGAGTCGAAGGCTTTCTAGCCGTCCACAAATGTCATTCGAAGGTTGGTAGAATGGTAGTTGAGCTAAGTGGCGAGACGATTTGTACCGACCCGTGAGAGTTTCTCGTAAACGTGGTTCAGAAGTAAAGCCAGGCTGTATTTTTTATGAGGGTATTATCACCCTTCTTGATGAACAGACGAACTCACTCTTGGACCACACTTTTGGCATTGTGTCCCAGTGTTTGGTGGATGACGGCATTAACGAGTTTCGCTAAGGCTTTTTGCCACTTAGTCCGCAAGCTTTTAGGACCCGCTCATTTCTTAGTTGTCTGGATTAATCAGATAACTTCTCCTTGACGCTAATACGGCGGTAAATTAAACTTAAGTGATAACAATAAAACATTAAACTTGTAAATGTAAGGCTAGGTTCAAAAATATATGTAGAATATAATTAATGACAAATACTAGAAACTAAAGCTGATTGGTGAAAACGGTTAGTAGATTTAAATTCAAATATATAAGAAAAGCCAAAAAATCTTCGAAAATTATCAAGTTTTAAAATTTCCTTATGAACATCAAAATATTTTTTGGGAAAATAAAATTATTTACATTTATTATTATATGTTTATCTATGGAATCGTCGTTAATAAACAGTGTTAGTCTATGATCAGATTGTTATTTATTTATTGATTTTAAGCGGTAAACGTAAATTAAAGGTGAGGCATGCGCAATTGAGTCTGGTCTGTATCTAGACTTAGCTCTGCCCGGGAATCGAGGTATTCTAGTGCTTTCACCGAAACTGATAGGACGTCATTTGGATATTCAGTTTTTGCCAGTCTTTGTTCATTCCAAACTTATAAAAGCAATCTAGTACTCTTAAATTGCTATTATAGTTTTGCCAAAATGTTTACAAATACAACAATTTATTGAGGTCTTCTCTTCAAGCTTGTAAGTATAAGCTCGTACATTATTTTTTTATTAATAATTAATAATTTAAAGCTAATTCTTATCTCGTCATTATTAAATAAACAATAATAAAGTAGTATTTTTAAAACTATAAATTATAATGAATATTATTTTTCCAGGTTACCCCTCCTCCTCCTTCTCGTTTAAGGAGGGGGAGGGGGAGGAATTGACTGCACAGTTGTAATGCACAACATCGAAGGCGCTATGGCTGCTCTTAGCAGGTGTTCGAATAAGGTATATACCTATATTGATTGATTTCTTTAATACTCGTATCTACAAGTGGACAATGTAACTTAGAAATTGAAAGACCATACAATAAGTGTAGATATTTTTGCCCACAGGAACCTCGACGTCCACTTCTGCAGTTCCACTGGTATAACTACATCAGTGTGTGTTGGAAGTGATTGAAATTGTAATAGACTTGTTTCATTTTAGTTTTTTAATTCTTATTCAAGCTATGAAAGTGAGAATGGCTGGAAAAAGGAATCAAGTTGCCGACTCTCTCACTATTTGTACGAAACACAACTATATTGTTTTATTGGAGTGTTCCTGTGTGAGTGCAGTTCAAAAGATCTTGTGATTTTATAAATCTTTTATATATATTCATATAGGTTATACTAAAGCCCAATATTTTTCCCCATTCTCTAAGTAACTTAAGTGTTGGTTTGTTAAATACATAGACACATGTATGTAACAAAACAACTATAAGAACTTTAATTAAATATGCAGGAATACCTAATATTTAATTAAAGCGTATTACCACGACAGCGTCTTGAGTATTTAGCAAGTAAGTTAATTTTAGTGTTGTTTTGTTGTATATAACTATAAATATATATGACAAAACAACTACCAACCTTGGCCTTTTGTACGTTAGCCGTTGACGCTGCAGCCAGCTGGTGTATGAACTGCAGTCGGGACGTTATAACTACTATTTTTTGCTGCCGTAGATATTGTAAGGTACTTTAATAAAAAGCGTTGGTTTGTAATGTATGTTGTATATGAATGTATGTAACAAAACAACTACAATAACATTTAAAGTACTTTATCTAATGCATATATGTACTTATGTATAATTGTATATAAGTAATTATGTATTATTTATTTAAAGTAAGTATATTAAAGAGCAGATATGGCCTAGGGGTGAGAACACGTATATCTAAACCGAAGGTCGCAGGTTTAAACCCTGCCTAGCACCGTTGATTTTTCAAGTGCTAAAGTGTTTAAATTTATCTCGAACTCGGCGGTGAAGGGAAACTTTGTGAGGAAATCTGCATGTGCCGGAAGAAATTCAGATACATGTATATGCAACAACCCGCAGTGGAGCAGCGTGGAGGATTAAGCTCCATAACCTTCTCTCTTATAGGAGAAGAGGCTTATGCCCAGCAGTGGTATATGTAAAGGTTGTTACTACTACTACTTATGTAGCAGACTATTCAATATTACTTATGTTAAATAGCCTGCTACCACTAATGATAAGGAAAAGCTGCCCGTGTCTTGATGTCATTAAGAGTTCAGAAATAAAGAAAATAATTCCCATTTTTGCCGTTTTATTTTACATTAACTAATTCGATCTGTATGCAGTTTTTAGATATGTTAGTCTATACCAGCTTCTAAACATGTGTGCCAAATTTCAAAAGTGTATGTATGTTTGTAGATTAGTATGTTTGTCCGCTAAGTTTCTAAAATCACACAACACAGAACTCAAAAAGTTTTATTTCATATTTTTAATTTTTTCTTTTTTTTTCTTTTTTTGTAGTCGGTTTAAAGCTTAGCGAACGTTAAATCAAAAGACGTATATAGATAATTTGTCATCAATATAAAATCACAGCAAGCATTATGATTGCTGCGAACGATTTTATGGTCCGTATAATCTTCTTCGCGTTAGATAATGTCTTAAAATAATTCGACAGAAAAATGAGTTGTTTTAAAAATTTGCTTTTTAATCTAGTCTGGATTCACACGACAAAACAAAATTCATCACTTTTGGTACTAGGGTTACCTCTTTACCATCCTCAAATTTCCACAGTTTTGCAACATGAATAATTGTAACTTAAATTGTAAGTGTAATACACTACTTCGGATTAGACACATTAATTATTTTGGTGCAAGTGGATTTCTCAGTTGGGAAGAACAAATTAATCACACCGTCTTTCAAATAAGGAAACTCACTTTTATATCAGGAATCTCCGAAGTTTAGCTAATTTTGACACTTTAAAAATTGTGTACTTTGCTCTGGTAAAATATGTTTTAACTTACTGTATAACTGTAGAATGGGACAATTAAAACACTTATGCTAAGGCTAGAAAAAAATCAGGGAGTAGGAGTCTTGATATTATGCTAAATATGCCTCTACGCTACTCCACTAATGACCTTTATACTAAGTCCAAGGTAGCCATCAAGAAATTAAGATATCCATCTAACTACATTCGTAAACTATTTATACTTCGTACAATCCTTCTTAAGAACTCAGAGCCGGTGTTTAAGGAGGAATTTGTAGAAAATAAACGCAGATCTGACAAAATTTGTCGCATTGAGAGACGAATAACAGCGGTGGCTGGTCGACATTAGTTGTTCTTCAAGCCAAAGCTATATAATAAAATTAATAGAATTACCAATATCTACCCTTTGACTTCAGGACAATGAAAATCAAAAATTAAAAAAAAAAAAGAACATTGGCTCTTTAACTTTTTTATCGCTGGGGAATGCGTTTATACATCCCGCCCAAGAGAACAGGTGGGTATGTGGGACTCCTGATAACGAGGGTACTAGACTACCCACTAAAACCCAGCGGTGCCATCATTGTCTTAGGTGCCACAGGATCGCTTATGCTTGGTACAGTGACGCTCCAATGGTTAGCCCGCCTCTGCGGACCTTCTTGAATGCAGATAATTAAAAATTTCTAAGGAATTTCGTATATTAAAAAAAATTCACCTTGGTTTTATATAGTTGGAATTAGGTAGTGTCCTTAAAATCAATAGCAGGTAATTAATTGCGCATGTCATATGGAATAATTACGCCGTTGCTTTATTGCAACTACGCATTTGTGCATCCCTCGCCTCTCCACATTTCCTCAGGTGCATCCGCGTCTGCCTTCCTCGATCCTGATTGGTGTCCTTTAAATCAATAACGGATATTAATTGCGCATGTCAAATTGAGGAACTACGCAGTTGCAACATTGCACTCCTTTGTCCCTTTCCTCAGATACTCCATTTCTCTGTATTATATGTATGTCTCATATTGAACACCAGCTTCTGTATGCAGTTTTCCTCGCATGATAAAAATAATTTTATCAAAGGCAGTACTGTAAATTTTGTATGACAGAGCAACAAAGAATAATAAATGAACAACCAGCCATTAATCCTTTCTATACTTCTCAATAAACGTAAGAATAAAGCTGCAGTGCACATCTCTTTTAAAAACGTTTTTTCTTGCACCTGGCAGAAGTGCATTTACCCGTAGACCCGTTAGACCTGTTAGGCCCGGGCCTAGGCCGGCACAATTTTAATGGCAGCAAAAAAAACAATGGAAATGAAGCGGACGACCTTTTCTTAGCTTTATCTTTATTTCAAGTGGTATATCTAAGATCCAATAGCTCAGCGAGGAATAATCGAATAAAAACCTTCAAGAAAACAAGCTAAATAAACAAATTATTTAGCCCATACACTTCTTCCTAGCATTTTCCCGGACTTAACCAGGATCTGCTTTAGCCTAGGTATTGACAGGTTACTAAATTTTATGCAGAGCGATTGTCGTTGGAAATCTGCAACTCAGAGAGCAAGCCAATAACCGTTTAGACTAGAATATTTACGTACTATGGAGTGACGATTCAGGTGAGTATCGCAATCATTTGATAACGATTTAGGTGATTGTGATAACAACCGGATGACAGATTTACGTGCTCCCCGAGGCACGGTGGGGATACTCACATTAAACAATCAAATACCGGACCCAGGAACAAATGATTTTCCATTTTTTCAAATGAGAATTAAAAACCAGTACATTTTAATTTATTTTGTGATGGATACTAAATGGATGTCACTGAAAACCAGTTTTGGAGCGAAAACTCCTATCATAACTGAGGGACATTCCTTTTTGGGGACACTGCACTATTATACAAGGTGTTCACAAGTCATGTGTTGGATATTTTACATGCGCAATCAGAATCGATAACTGAGTCTAAAAGACTTCTCCCCTGACCTGGCTCAACAGTTAAAAATAATTAAAATAAATATTAAATCATTATTATTTTCAAAGTGAAAAACTATTCAAAATACATGCCAAAACACGCACACTAACGTCTTAACTTTTATTCATAATGTTTATCGCTATTAGTTAGGGTTACCATGTCGACAAACCTAAAAGCTGGATACTACATTATTGAGGATTTTTTGTCTCAATATT